>JZKD02S0706320.1:0-15163 GCA_000966675.3 Picea glauca | reverse complement strand
GTATATGTTCTTATCTTGTTGATAGATTCATGCACAATAGATTAATTGAATGTTTAAACCACTGTTATAACCCTAAATTGCACCATACATGCTTACCTGGCATCTGGCCATCTCACATCCCTTCTTTGCCAAAGCACTACTGAACAACTCTTTAAAAAACCTCTTTTATAAGGGCCCATGTGCCCTACTCTATTACTGCATGCATGTACACGCTAGCTGACCTAAAACAGCCTGCATGGACCGACAAAAGCATGAAAAAAGGAATGTTTCTGATGAAACACATAACTCTAGGTGAGTTAACTGAAACTCTCGGCCATGCATGGTCGAGGGTTCATGCAAATACCTAGCTTCTTCTAACCTATAAAAGAAGGGCTAGGGGTCCCATTTGGAAGAGGAAAAATATAGCAAAGAAACTCTGCCCATTTTCATATTCCCATTGTCCCAACCCTTTAGCCATCCTTGTGCCAAAAGAGATACTAAGCAAAGAAGTTGGAGGATAGTTGAAGAGGAGTCTAGGATCAGGTTCGCAGAGCGGTGGCTGGTCTCGACTTTTTGTAAGTTGAATCATTCAAAGTAATAAAGAAAATGCTTTTCCCGTCCCAATTCATGAGTTATTCATAGTTTGTTAAGTACATGTTTGAATCTCTAACCCGTTAGTCTATAGGTAAGATGCATGTGTAGTTGTTGCTTGTCTTATATGCAGGTCAGCTTTGGAAGGAGAATTGCAAACAAGTAATCAAGTGCGACAAGGGATCGACATCGAATGCCTGGAACAAGGTAGGTTGATCTAGCCATGTATTTACTAAAAGGAAATGGGATTTAAGTTTGGGGATGAAGGTAGAAAGTAGATTTTCTCTTGGTCATATCTACATGAAAAACATAACCCTATTTTCTAGTCCGTAAGGAGATTTCCCTCACAAAAGAATTGGTGACCATACTGGGGAAGTCTCTAGGGTTCCTAGGAATTTTATTGGTTTTTGGGTAGTTTTTAGAAAAAGACTGGTTTTTCTTACCTGTTTTTTTTTAGTTTTTGCAAAGTCTGAACTAGCAAAGAGTCTGGTTTACCATACCATCTTTCTCTGTTATTTGCTTGACTGTGTTTTTCAGGACCCACAGAGGTGCACGCGACCTGCATAAGGTCTGCATGAGTGTACTCGGGCCTTACTCTCTTACAACCCATGTGTGAGAGCTAGCTGAGGAAGTAGTAGTAGTGTGTAGAGTCCAGAGAATATTTGAGGCAGTCATCCTCTTCCCTGTCAGAATCAGACATTCTTAGGGGTTTTCTAGGATTCTTTCTAAGTCTTGGTTGTTTGCAGTCTTGTCTCAGATTGGATTGTTTTACAAAAAAATTCCTTACATTGTTTTCTTTTTCTATTAAAAAGAGTGTCCAAGCCTTCAAGGGATCTTGGTTAGCAATATTAGTGGTCTCTTCCTGGTTTGGGTTGTCTATTGTTATTTTTTCTCAGAGTTTAGAGATACACGCAGCCTGTGTGTACACACCCTCTGTCTCTATACAACTCACATTCACACGCTTGTTGTTGGATCAACAATAGCGTGCTTGTACAGGATAATTTTTGTTAAGGGTAAGGAAGTCATCCTTTGATGAGAATTATACCTCTCAGGTGTTTAAATCTCTGTCTTAGCAATCAATAGATTAGGATTAATCTTACCCTTAGCTTTCTTTTTTTCATTTAAAAGTTGTCATAAAAAAGAATTTTTTAGGGTTTTTAGACAAGCGTGAGAGTCATTTTTTAAAGTTGCTAGTGTGTGATTTGTTGAAGTGATTCATTGCGATCTGTGATTAGGCCAGAATTGTTTTTTCTTGGTTTTTACTTGTTGGTATTTTTCCTTTTTTCTTTATCATCATTTAAATAAAATAAAAAAATCTCTTTCATTTTCTTGTTTGGTTGAAGAGTGTGTTTATGCATTAGTAGCCAGGGAAAAGTCGTTTATTTCATAAGTTTTTTCATTTTACTTAGATCATAAGTAGCTTGGAGTCAAGTGAAATTTCTTTTGAGTTTGTTGTCCAAAATCTTAGAAAATTAAAAAATATATATTCTGAAAAGTTGTTGAAATTTTGCATTAAGTAAAAGTTTTTTGTTTCCATCTTTTTTATTCATTTTTTGTTTCATCTTTTACACATCATCAGTTTCACTTTCATACCCCTTGACATAATACAAAGCCATAAAATTAACGCTAAATCTAAAATTTATTATACTTTTCTGTTTGTAGGGTTAACCAACTAGTTCAGGATTAGGGCCTTGGATTAGGTTGGAGAGGAAACTCTTCAAGGCCATTTAAAATAAAACATTGGAGTCTGAGTTAGGGAGTGTCTAAGTCCAGTATCGTGAAAGTTATCTGGGAGCCCCCTCTAACACAGGGGATAAACATGAGGTCACGTGCGGAAAGGTAGCGGAGATAACCCCTCCAAAGCTGGACCAATCATAGTGGAGAACACATATAGAGGGCTTGTTTTGGGATTTCGTTGATTGCATTTGACATGGGGCTTCATGGGTCTCAAATCCGTTCGAGGTCCTTAGTTTTCTTCTAAACCACTTTCTTTTGATACCCTTGATAGGTTTCGGGCTCGATACCCTGCTCATTGTGGTCTACCCGACTTTCGACTATACCCGCCTGGTGACTGGTCGCACGCTGGCAACCTAGTTGCCTATATTTTTTTAGTGACATACACAGGTGACTGCGGGGGTATACCACAGTACCTATGACAAACATCGGGCCATTCTTTACAGAGTATACTTGGAGGGTGCTTCCATGTTCGAGTTGCACTTGCACCGGTAAATTGCTCTAGTGTTGGTTGTTGTAACTATTCTTCCAATTAATTTAGTGTTTGTCTGTCTTATCTTCTAGGGATTTTTTTAGTGTGTGTTACTTTTGAATGTTTAGACTACCTTAGAGTTTCTTTGATCTTCTCACACAGTGGAGGATCACGAGATCTGCCGATCACAAAGGCTTCTTGGCCTGCCACTGGTTACACTGGAGCCACCCCCGCCTCCATTAAGGCGAAAGCTAGACCAACAAGGGTCTTTTGAAGCGACCGAGTTACAAGCAATTGTGCCCGATCAACATCCGGAGGAGTCCACTGTTTTGGACCTTGAAGCGAACTCTCTTAGCCTAGTCGAAACCCCAACCACTGATTTCTTGACACCTTTTATCATACCAATTCAATTTTATGAGCGCCAAACAGTGTTGCACACAAAAATGGAAACAAATGTTGTTACTCCTTCTAGGAATTCTTCAATTCTCACTACGGTTGTCACCACAGGAGAGTTTTCACCTCCTAACCCACCGTCACCGGTCTGAGCCACCATGGCCTCGACTGCTTCTACATCATACAATGGTCTGATCCCATCTTTGGTGGCAGCCACAACCCCTTTCACACCAAGTGAGACAGGCCCTCTGTTCTCATATGGGATGCCTAGTTCGGATACAAGTCCTGTACTTTCCGACTCCACTTTACAAACTTCAGGTCTAGGGGAAGGGAGCTCTAGCGCTCCTCTGCAAGGTCACATGGGGGGCACTCCTACTCCTTTTAATGCTTTCCCTTACGGAGGAGGTCATATCCCTCCTTCATATCCTTCACTTGGTGGCTCGCATCAACAATCCACCAGGCAACCTACATACCATAGTATATTTGGATCAGGGAGTCAAGGACCACCTTCGCATAACATGCTGGTAGGTTCGACACTGTTTTATTTGGATGAAATGTTTGGTAACAACGCCTTCTCATCAGCCGCCTTCCTGACTATGGGCAATCCCAGTTTTGGACAATCTCTTCTTGTGCAAGGCACTATTCCTGGACAGGGGGAAAATCCAAGAACTTCTTCCACATCAGGGCCTTGGAATTCTTGGTAGGGATTCGTTCCCTCGTCCAAAATGTTGATCTGGGGTAATTCTTTCCATAATCAATGGAACCCCAGACAAAATACTATACCTATCCCCACGGGATCGACATGGGGCAACCCTTCCCAGAGTCCTTCGAATATAATGCATGCCCAACCATCTATGTCCTATTTGGGAAATCAGTTGATGATGTCTCCACATATGCAAAATCCATATGCTAGCCAGGGCCATGGTTTCTACCAGAATTCGGGCTAGCAACCAAACTTTTTTTAGCAACCTGGTGTGAGTCAAACTCTAGGCCCCTCTTTCCCAGGATATCACCAACAACCCAAACTACCCTTCCTGGCGACTTTGCACTTGCCATATTTGACAAGGTTTTTGAATGACCCTATTTGTCATGATCCGCATTGGCCTCCTATGCCGATGAAGTTTCCTTTAGACATTCCAAAGTTTGAATCCAAGCATAATGAAGATCCAGGAGATCAAGTGACTACCTTCCATATTTGGTGCTCATCTAACTCATTGAAATATGACTCCGTACAGTTGCGATTGTTTCAACGTACTCTCATTGGGAGTGTTGTGAAATGGTACATTGAGCTCGATCGCTCAAGATACTCTTCCTTCGATGAGCTGGCAATGGCTTTCCTAAACCATTTCTAGTTACCTGTGAGATACGATGCTGGCATAGAGCTGCTGGCCAATTTTGAACAGATGACAATGGACCATATCTTTGATCACATCCGATATTGGAGATGCCGGAAGAGTCTAATTAAGGTACCAGTCCCACCAAAATTCCTTCTTGAGTGGTTCCTTAAGTCTTTGGTCTTGTATTTATCCAAAGACATCACAACATTGGGAGTATTCTCTGAAGAAGACGCCATCATGAGAGATCAACAATTTGAGCTCATCTATTCTCAGTCTGGTTTATTATACAACATCTTGCCAGATGCAACACGCTCAATACTGGATAAAACTAGATAAAGAGTTGGACCACATGTTGATGGTATTGTTGGTTCAACACAAACAAATCCCGCTAAGAAATTGACAAAGCAGTTGCAGTAGTTATCTATACAACATACAATGGCCAACCAAACTACTACTTTGTCTTCTCGCCCTACCAAAATGTCGGAGGTACACATAGTACAATCAACTAACCAAACGACCACCCAACAGCCTGAAGGAAAGAAAAAACAACAAAAGAAGGATAAGGGGGATAAAAAACCTACTGATAATGATGGGAGGGACAACAATGAGAAATGGAAGGTGAGGTATCCATGCAACTTGTGCACGGAAGACCACCCGACCCATCTATGTCCTTGACTTGTAGAGGCCCAAAAATTTGTAACACAACAACAACAGGCTGTGTTGACCAATCCATTTCAACATGGGCAAAATCTAACCCAAGCCTCTGCAAGCATGGAAGGGGGCAACCAATACCCCTCTCCACCTGCGAAAAACACCGCATCCACGAACGTATATATGGTGAGGGGTGATGCTTTTATATCGACTAGAGCACATGAATATAGTAAACCAGGTACTTTTAAGAAGGGTAAAGAAGCTAAACTCCCATCTCTTCCTCTACAGATTAAGAAGACATTGGGTGAAACAATGACATGCATTCCCAAAGGTGCATTTAAAATTTTTTCTCATAACCCAAATGCAAGGGCCGCCCATAACTACTCTGTGGTGGAAGATTTATCACAAACCCCTTGTGCGATGTCCACTTTGGAGGTCTTCCAAAGCTACACTTCCCAAAGGAAATCCTTGTTAACTGCTTTAGGATCAATCGAGACTTGTAATATAGGTACAATCATGTTGGATACAACTGACTTAAAACCTTGTCTAACTTACCACATAGCATTTCAGATAGTAGTGGCTTATCCCACAATTTTTTTTACTCGGAATATCTTCTGCACGGTGGTTGATGAGGGCACCTCAACATGCATTATGTAGTTGGCATGTTGGAAGGCCGTTGGCCAGCCCATTTTGTCTTCGTCACCTAATATCCTCACCGCTTTCGATGGTCGTTTGTTCCGACCACATGGTATCGTTCCTTCTTTCCCCATGCAGTTAGGAGGGAAGACCGTGTGTGTCGAAGTAGAGGTAGTCGATGCTCCCCTCGACTATAACCTCTTGTTAGGAAGGAGTTGGACTTATACCATGCAAGTTGTGTTTGCTACAGTTTTTTGGGTCTTGTTGCTTCCACACGAGGGCCATATAGTGACCATCGATAAATTGTCCTTCTCTAGACCTGACCCTACTTTGGGGGCATCCATGGTCCCGATGATTGATAATCCTCAACCAGGTGTCATCAACATAGGGTTTGGTTTGTGCCCATCTTTGATGGGTACCTTCGATTACCCGCCCCCTCAAGGCGATATTAAGTTTATATCAAATCACCATAAGGTTGAGATTTTTCAAGTTTCGTTGTTCCGCATGACTTACTTCGATGATCCATGGACACTTCTTTCCCCATCGGCCACGATTGATGGGACAGGACACCCGGGCATGTCCATGCCCTTACCCGCAGCTAAAGTAGCATACTCTTTAGTCCAGAAAACTTTAGCCCATACTTATCCAGCTCCTGCACAAGAGTTAGATCCACTTCTCGAGCCTGTTTGGGCTCAGGGTTCTCTCGCTCACACTAATTCATTGGACTTAGTCTTGCCCTCTGATGAAGCAATAATTGAAGCAAAGACTAGTCCGGATAAACCCTAGGAAGATCTTCATCACATATCATACTTCCTCCCAGAGTTAATCCGAATTGAAGCGGGAGAATTCACCATGACTATGACGGGAGATCGATCTTGTCCTATTAATCCCTTAGCTACAGACGAGGTTTATGCTGAGGTTAATATGGAAACTATCGTTGAAACCTTACTGATCAATATCTCTCAAAACCTGGGCGTAGTGGAGAATGTCTTTGTCGGAGTGGACTGCTCCCTCGAAGAGATTCAAATATACACAGATCTTTTCAAAGAATTTTGTGACGCTTTTTCCTGGTCTTATGAGGAAATGCCAGGCATCGATCCAAAAATAGTTGAACATGAAATCACAACGTATCCTAATGCCAAGCCGGTTCGGCAGAAAATTCATCCAATTAATCCTAAGAAAGAAGCAACCATTAAGGTTGAGGTTGAGAAATTACTAAAAGTCGGGTTTATTTCTCCTATCCATTTGACCCAATGGCTTTCCAACCCCGTACTAGTCAATAAAAAACAAGGCACGATCCGTGTATGTACTGACTTTCATGATTTGAACAAGGCATGTTCCAAAGATAATTTTCCAACACCTTTCATCGACCAGATCATTGATGAATGTGCTGGTTGTGAAGCCTTTTTCTTTCATGGATGGTTTTTTGGGATATAATCAAATCCAAATCAAACCCGAAGACCAACACAAAACGACATTCATTTTCCCATGGGGTACATTCGCATATCGTAAAATGACTTTTGGTCTCAAAAATGATGGAGCCACCTTTCAACGGGCCATGTCTTTTGCTTTCCATGACCTCAAGCATATAGTTGAGGTCTATCTATATGGTTTAGCATAATGATCTCGCAAGAGAATGGATCATCCCACACACCTCCTACTTATCTTCGAACGTTGTCGCTACTTTTAGATTCACCTGAATCCAAACAAGTGTATCTTCTTCTTAATGTCAGGACGATTGTTAGGTTTCATAGTGTCAATAATAAAGATCATGGTCGATCCTCTCAAGGTTGAGGCAATAATCCAGTTGCCCCCCTTGTGCACAATCCTTCAACTTCAGAGTCTACAAGGCAAGGTGAACTTTTTACGGTGCTTCATCGCCAACTATGCCAAAATCACCAAGGGATTTATGTGCTTACTAAAGAAAGATGTTCTCTTTTACTAGGACAATGTGGCTCAACGCTCTTTCTACGCATTGAAACATGCCCTCACAACTGCCCCTCTGCTCCGACCACCTAACTATAACAAGGATTTCTTATTATATCTAGTTGCAGCAGAATCAACCATTGGCATCGATTTAGTTCAGGAAGATGACTTGTTCTCATAATACGTGATCTATTACCTGAGCCGAGGCCTCGTAGGACCAGAACTTAATTATTCTCACATCAAAAAACTTGCGTTGGCAACATTTCGTGTTGTTCAATGGTTCCATCATTATGTTCTATTTCGCAAGACCACCGTCATTGTTGTCGTGAATCCATTCCATTGCATGTTGACACAATGGATAATAGGTGAAAAAATCAGTAGATGGATAGTCATCCTCCAAGAGTTTGACTTAGACTTCGTTTAGGCAAAGTCCAAAAAGTCACTAGTCTTCGCAGAACTTATTTCAGAACTTTCGGTTGAGTCAGGTGATGTTGTGCCTGAAGAATCGCCTATTCGGGGAGATATTTTTTTGATCACATCTTCAGATCCCTGGTATGGATATATAATTATCTATCTCCAGACTTTGAAGTGCCCCACCATTTCTTCTCACAATGAGCGTCGACGCATACGCCATCAGGCTAAGAATTATCTCATAATTGATGATACGTTGTATCAGAGAGGTGTAGATTGCATACTACGTCGATGTCTCACTCATGAGGAAGTAGTTATTGTGCTTAATGATTTCCATACTGGAGCTTGTGGCGGTCATTTTTCTGGGTTGGAAAAATCCCAAAAGATTCTACGAGCAGGTTACTTCTGGTTGACACTTATCAAAGATTTATTGAATCGGTCAAGAAATGCCATCTGTGCCAAATCTTCTCTCGGAAGATGAGGGCACATCCCACTCCCATGTTTCCTGTCATCACAGTTGGTCCCTTCACCAAGTGGGGGATTGATTACACTACTTGCAACCCTCCTTCANCCAACTAGTTCAGGATTAGGGCCTTGGATTAGGTTGGAGAGGAAACTCTTCAAGGCCATTTAAAATAAAACATTGGAGTCTGAGTTAGGGAGTGTCTAAGTCCAGTATCGTGAAAGTTATCTGGGAGCCCCCTCTAACACAGGGGATAAACATGAGGTCACGTGCGGAAAGGTAGCGGAGATAACCCCTCCAAAGCTGGACCAATCATAGTGGAGAACACATATAGAGGGCTTGTTTTGGGATTTCGTTGATTGCATTTGACATGGGGCTTCATGGGTCTCAAATCCGTTCGAGGTCCTTAGTTTTCTTCTAAACCACTTTCTTTTGATACCCTTGATAGGTTTCGGGCTCGATACCCTGCTCATTGTGGTCTACCCGACTTTCGACTATACCCGCCTGGTGACTGGTCGCACGCTGGCAACCTAGTTGCCTATATTTTTTTAGTGACATACACAGGTGACTGCGGGGGTATACCACAGTACCTATGACAAACATCGGGCCATTCTTTACAGAGTATACTTGGAGGGTGCTTCCATGTTCGAGTTGCACTTGCACCGGTAAATTGCTCTAGTGTTGGTTGTTGTAACTATTCTTCCAATTAATTTAGTGTTTGTCTGTCTTATCTTCTAGGGATTTTTTTAGTGTGTGTTACTTTTGAATGTTTAGACTACCTTAGAGTTTCTTTGATCTTCTCACACAGTGGAGGATCACGAGATCTGCCGATCACAAAGGCTTCTTGGCCTGCCACTGGTTACACTGGAGCCACCCCCGCCTCCATTAAGGCGAAAGCTAGACCAACAAGGGTCTTTTGAAGCGACCGAGTTACAAGCAATTGTGCCCGATCAACATCCGGAGGAGTCCACTGTTTTGGACCTTGAAGCGAACTCTCTTAGCCTAGTCGAAACCCCAACCACTGATTTCTTGACACCTTTTATCATACCAATTCAATTTTATGAGCGCCAAACAGTGTTGCACACAAAAATGGAAACAAATGTTGTTACTCCTTCTAGGAATTCTTCAATTCTCACTACGGTTGTCACCACAGGAGAGTTTTCACCTCCTAACCCACCGTCACCGGTCTGAGCCACCATGGCCTCGACTGCTTCTACATCATACAATGGTCTGATCCCATCTTTGGTGGCAGCCACAACCCCTTTCACACCAAGTGAGACAGGCCCTCTGTTCTCATATGGGATGCCTAGTTCGGATACAAGTCCTGTACTTTCCGACTCCACTTTACAAACTTCAGGTCTAGGGGAAGGGAGCTCTAGCGCTCCTCTGCAAGGTCACATGGGGGGCACTCCTACTCCTTTTAATGCTTTCCCTTACGGAGGAGGTCATATCCCTCCTTCATATCCTTCACTTGGTGGCTCGCATCAACAATCCACCAGGCAACCTACATACCATAGTATATTTGGATCAGGGAGTCAAGGACCACCTTCGCATAACATGCTGGTAGGTTCGACACTGTTTTATTTGGATGAAATGTTTGGTAACAACGCCTTCTCATCAGCCGCCTTCCTGACTATGGGCAATCCCAGTTTTGGACAATCTCTTCTTGTGCAAGGCACTATTCCTGGACAGGGGGAAAATCCAAGAACTTCTTCCACATCAGGGCCTTGGAATTCTTGGTAGGGATTCGTTCCCTCGTCCAAAATGTTGATCTGGGGTAATTCTTTCCATAATCAATGGAACCCCAGACAAAATACTATACCTATCCCCACGGGATCGACATGGGGCAACCCTTCCCAGAGTCCTTCGAATATAATGCATGCCCAACCATCTATGTCCTATTTGGGAAATCAGTTGATGATGTCTCCACATATGCAAAATCCATATGCTAGCCAGGGCCATGGTTTCTACCAGAATTCGGGCTAGCAACCAAACTTTTTTTAGCAACCTGGTGTGAGTCAAACTCTAGGCCCCTCTTTCCCAGGATATCACCAACAACCCAAACTACCCTTCCTGGCGACTTTGCACTTGCCATATTTGACAAGGTTTTTGAATGACCCTATTTGTCATGATCCGCATTGGCCTCCTATGCCGATGAAGTTTCCTTTAGACATTCCAAAGTTTGAATCCAAGCATAATGAAGATCCAGGAGATCAAGTGACTACCTTCCATATTTGGTGCTCATCTAACTCATTGAAATATGACTCCGTACAGTTGCGATTGTTTCAACGTACTCTCATTGGGAGTGTTGTGAAATGGTACATTGAGCTCGATCGCTCAAGATACTCTTCCTTCGATGAGCTGGCAATGGCTTTCCTAAACCATTTCTAGTTACCTGTGAGATACGATGCTGGCATAGAGCTGCTGGCCAATTTTGAACAGATGACAATGGACCATATCTTTGATCACATCCGATATTGGAGATGCCGGAAGAGTCTAATTAAGGTACCAGTCCCACCAAAATTCCTTCTTGAGTGGTTCCTTAAGTCTTTGGTCTTGTATTTATCCAAAGACATCACAACATTGGGAGTATTCTCTGAAGAAGACGCCATCATGAGAGATCAACAATTTGAGCTCATCTATTCTCAGTCTGGTTTATTATACAACATCTTGCCAGATGCAACACGCTCAATACTGGATAAAACTAGATAAAGAGTTGGACCACATGTTGATGGTATTGTTGGTTCAACACAAACAAATCCCGCTAAGAAATTGACAAAGCAGTTGCAGTAGTTATCTATACAACATACAATGGCCAACCAAACTACTACTTTGTCTTCTCGCCCTACCAAAATGTCGGAGGTACACATAGTACAATCAACTAACCAAACGACCACCCAACAGCCTGAAGGAAAGAAAAAACAACAAAAGAAGGATAAGGGGGATAAAAAACCTACTGATAATGATGGGAGGGACAACAATGAGAAATGGAAGGTGAGGTATCCATGCAACTTGTGCACGGAAGACCACCCGACCCATCTATGTCCTTGACTTGTAGAGGCCCAAAAATTTGTAACACAACAACAACAGGCTGTGTTGACCAATCCATTTCAACATGGGCAAAATCTAACCCAAGCCTCTGCAAGCATGGAAGGGGGCAACCAATACCCCTCTCCACCTGCGAAAAACACCGCATCCACGAACGTATATATGGTGAGGGGTGATGCTTTTATATCGACTAGAGCACATGAATATAGTAAACCAGGTACTTTTAAGAAGGGTAAAGAAGCTAAACTCCCATCTCTTCCTCTACAGATTAAGAAGACATTGGGTGAAACAATGACATGCATTCCCAAAGGTGCATTTAAAATTTTTTCTCATAACCCAAATGCAAGGGCCGCCCATAACTACTCTGTGGTGGAATATTTATCACAAACCCCTTGTGCGATGTCCACTTTGGAGGTCTTCCAAAGCTACACTTCCCAAAGGAAATCCTTGTTAACTTCTTTAGGATCAATCGAGACTTGTAATCTAGGTACAATCATGTTGGATACAACTGACTTAAAACCTTGTCTAACTTACCACATAGCATTTCAGATAGTAGTGGCTTATCCCACAATTTTTTTTACTCGAAATATCTTCTGCACGGTGGTTGATGAGGGCACCTCAACATGCATTATGTAGTTAGCATGTTGGAATGCCGTTGGCCAGCCCATTTTGTCTTCGTCACCTAATATCCTCACTGCTTTCGATGGTCATTTGTTCCAACCACATGGTATCGTTCCTTCTTTCCCCATGCAGTTAGGAGGGAAGACTGTGTGTGTCGAAGTAGAGGTAGTCGATGCTCCTCTCGACTATAACCTCTTGTTAGGAAGGAGTTGGACTTATACCATGCAAGTTGTGCTTGCTACAGTTTTTTGGGTCTTGTTGCTTCCACACGAGGGCCATATAGTGACCATCGATAAATTGTCCTTCTCTAGACCTGACCCTACTTTGGGGGCATCCATGGTCCCGATGATTGATAATCCTCAACCAGGTGTCATCAACATAGGGTTTGGTTTGTGCCCATCTTTGATGGGTACCTTCGATTACCCGCCCCCTCAAGGCGATATTAAGTTTATATCAAATCACCATAAGGTTGAGATTTTTCAAGTTTCGTTGTTCCGCATGACTTACTTCGATGATCCATGGACACTTCTTTCCCCATCGGCCACGATTGATGGGACAGGACACCCGGGCATGTCCATGCCCTTACCCGCAGCTAAAGTAGCATACTCTTTAGTCCAGAAAACTTTAGCCCATACTTATCCAGCTCCTGCACAAGAGTTAGATCCACTTCTCGAGCCTGTTTGGGCTCAGGGTTCTCTCGCTCACACTAATTCATTGGACTTAGTCTTGCCCTCTGATGAAGCAATAATTGAAGCAAAGACTAGTCCGGATAAACCCTAGGAAGATCTTCATCACATATCATACTTCCTCCCAGAGTTAATCCGAATTGAAGCGGGAGAATTCACCATGACTATGACGGGAGATCGATCTTGTCCTATTAATCCCTTAGCTACAGACGAGGTTTATGCTGAGGTTAATATGGAAACTATCGTTGAAACCTTACTGATCAATATCTCTCAAAACCTGGGCGTAGTGGAGAATGTCTTTGTCGGAGTGGACTGCTCCCTCGAAGAGATTCAAATATACACAGATCTTTTCAAAGAATTTTGTGACGCTTTTTCCTGGTCTTATGAGGAAATGCCAGGCATCGATCCAAAAATAGTTGAACATGAAATCACAACGTATCCTAATGCCAAGCCGGTTCGGCAGAAAATTCATCCAATTAATCCTAAGAAAGAAGCAACCATTAAGGTTGAGGTTGAGAAATTACTAAAAGTCGGGTTTATTTCTCCTATCCATTTGACCCAATGGCTTTCCAACCCCGTACTAGTCAATAAAAAACAAGGCACGATCCGTGTATGTACTGACTTTCATGATTTGAACAAGGCATGTTCCAAAGATAATTTTCCAACACCTTTCATCGACCAGATCATTGATGAATGTGCTGGTTGTGAAGCCTTTTTCTTTCATGGATGGTTTTTTGGGATATAATCAAATCCAAATCAAACCCGAAGACCAACACAAAACGACATTCATTTTCCCATGGGGTACATTCGCATATCGTAAAATGACTTTTGGTCTCAAAAATGATGGAGCCACCTTTCAACGGGCCATGTCTTTTGCTTTCCATGACCTCAAGCATATAGTTGAGGTCTATCTATATGGTTTAGCATAATGATCTCGCAAGAGAATGGATCATCCCACACACCTCCTACTTATCTTCGAACGTTGTCGCTACTTTTAGATTCACCTGAATCCAAACAAGTGTATCTTCTTCTTAATGTCAGGACGATTGTTAGGTTTCATAGTGTCAATAATAAAGATCATGGTCGATCCTCTCAAGGTTGAGGCAATAATCCAGTTGCCCCCCTTGTGCACAATCCTTCAACTTCAGAGTCTACAAGGCAAGGTGAACTTTTTACGGTGCTTCATCGCCAACTATGCCAAAATCACCAAGGGATTTATGTGCTTACTAAAGAAAGATGTTCTCTTTTACTAGGACAATGTGGCTCAACGCTCTTTCTACGCATTGAAACATGCCCTCACAACTGCCCCTCTGCTCCGACCACCTAACTATAACAAGGATTTCTTATTATATCTAGTTGCAGCAGAATCAACCATTGGCATCGATTTAGTTCAGGAAGATGACTTGTTCTCATAATACGTGATCTATTACCTGAGCCGAGGCCTCGTAGGACCAGAACTTAATTATTCTCACATCAAAAAACTTGCGTTGGCAACATTTCGTGTTGTTCAATGGTTCCATCATTATGTTCTATTTCGCAAGACCACCGTCATTGTTGTCGTGAATCCATTCCATTGCATGTTGACACAATGGATAATAGGTGAAAAAATCAGTAGATGGATAGTCATCCTCCAAGAGTTTGACTTAGACTTCGTTTAGGCAAAGTCCAAAAAGTCACTAGTCTTCGCAGAACTTATTTCAGAACTTTCGGTTGAGTCAGGTGATGTTGTGCCTGAAGAATCGCCTATTCGGGGAGATATTTTTTTGATCACATCTTCAGATCCCTGGTATGGATATATAATTATCTATCTCCAGACTTTGAAGTGCCCCACCATTTCTTCTCACAATGAGCGTCGACGCATACGCCATCAGGCTAAGAATTATCTCATAATTGATGATACGTTGTATCAGAGAGGTGTAGATTGCATACTACGTCGATGTCTCACTCATGAGGAAGTAGTTATTGTGCTTAATGATTTCCATACTGGAGCTTGTGGCGGTCATTTTTCTGGGTTGGAAAAATCCCAAAAGATTCTACGAGCAGGTTACTTCTGGTTGACACTTATCAAAGATTTATTGAATCGGTCAAGAAATGCCATCTGTGCCAAATCTTCTCTCGGAAGATGAGGGCACATCCCACTCCCATGTTTCCTGTCATCACAGTTGGTCCCTTCACCAAGTGGGGGATTGATTACACTACTTGCAACCCTCCTTCA
>JZKD02S0706309.1:0-15163 GCA_000966675.3 Picea glauca | reverse complement strand
CTTATGTGCTCCTCCCTTCCACCCTCACTTCATAAGAATCGTCAGTTCTTCTTCTTGGACTCAACTTCTCTTTTGATCTTCTGAGATGGACTGCAGAGACACTTTATTCTCACCATTCTTTCTCTTTTATATAATCTTTCAACTAGTGTGAGCTATGAATCATTGTGTCTATTTGTTTGGATCATCAGACCTCTTCATTTTAAACTAACAATAATCTCTATTATTATTCAAATATTATCGTGAAGGATTTTAATTTAGTGAGAGTTATTTTCATAAATCAATCATTGCCATGGATCGATTTTGTTTTTAACTCGATCCAATGTCTCTGAAAATATTGCAGAAATAAAATTTTGTAGATGCGCTTCCTTCAAACCATTTATAGGTGACCATATGAGAAAGACCACAGGATTATTAATTTAATCGAGGTTTCTTAATATAAATCATGAAAACGTCCAGATCATATCTAGTTTAACGTTCCTTCTTGACCGAGATAAATTTCTCATTTTGTGTGTTAAATTTCACATAGAAACTCTTCAGGACCTCTATTCCATACGACCACAAGTGGTGACCAGGTGCTACACCAAACAAGTTCTTGATCACTTTTCAAGATCAATAGTCATGTTTTAATTTCACGATGAGATGGATGACTATCATTACTTCAGAACTTTGTCCTTCTGGACTTCCAGGATTTGCAATTATTCAACCTTCCATAGTGCATTTCTCTAAAGTAGACTGGATTGTCGATATTCGTTCTTCTGTTACATGGGTGATCCTAGATTGTCCATAGGTTTCAAAAAAATTGACAACCATAACTTAATCTACAGGTGAGTGGATGATTTTCATTTACTTTGGGACTTTGTCCTTCAGGACTTCCAGCCTCTACAATACTTCAACCATCTGGAGTTCATTTTGTTGAAGTAGATCGGATGGTCGATATTTGATATTCAGTTATATGGATGATCTTGGTTTGGCCAGAGGTTTCAAACAAATCAACGGTCATGACTTGATCAATAGTTCACTGGATGGTTCTTGTTCACTTCGGGACTTTGACACTTTGAGAATCCAGTCTTTGCATTCATTCAACTCTTCCAGAGCAAATTTCTTTGAAGTGCTTATTAGCACTTTCTTCTTGATAACCTACACATATATAGGAGCTAGGACTGTGGGCTTAACCATTCCAATCATTTGTTCTATTAATGCTTTTAGGATCTCGACCGTAAATCTTCCTTCTTGATGGAAGGTCAGATCTTACTTCGGAGCTTCAACACTCTAGGACTCTGGGTTACTAGAACTTTTAGGTAGTTCAATCCCTCCAGAGTGGTTACCTACTGAATAATTCATACCACTGTGGTGACTGCTTATTGTCAATTGTTTAGTATATCTTATGCTATCCTTCCACTATGTTTTATCTAATGGTCATGATTCATCCTAGAGGATTTTATATCGATGACCAATATTAGTTCGTGACTTCACGCGATGGGAAGTTGTTGGTGGTAGACAATAGTTTCCCTCAAAGGACATACTCCCAGAGTGACGTAACTTGTTGACGTCACTGCTAACTTGGCACTAGTCGAGTGGCTTCCACATGTCACTTAGATTTGTGAATTACGTATACCTAAAATTCCAATTGGACCTTGAAACTTGTCACCATATGATTGTGCCACATGTCATTGTTGACGTGGATATCCAGATGTGTCAAATGTCCTCCTCCTAGATCTAACGGTAGTACTTGAAACTAGTGTGTGGATCTATGATCAAGGATGATTGCAGAGTCCCAACTAGTACGATGTTTAAAATTGTCGTTGAGTTCCACAATGGAAACGGCTTGTTGGTAGTGGGATTGATGCTAACCATTAATCTATTTGTAGGTGATGATCGATGGTCTGTGTTGATTGAGGAACCAAAACTTGTGTGGATGTTAACTCATCCTTTGAATCCCACAATGGATCCCTAGAGTCGATATTCCTTCACTGAGATATGACGGACATGACTTAATCAGATGTTGATCTAACGATCTTCCTCTACAACTCCCATATCTGACGGCTGCTATGGATTTCTGTTGAATTCATTATTTGACTATCACGATCTATTATTTTGTTAGATCGATGGCTCATGTATCTTACTTATCTGTTCTTGGCTTCTTTTCGCCATAGTGGTTAGTGCCAGAGTTGAATGTGATCTATGGTTGAGGATTGTTTATCTTGATTTGATGGTTGGGATTTAATTTCTCCCAACTTATGGCTTCATCTCAATATGACGGTCCTGGATTGTCCTGAAAACTTCATCAACTAACATAATTCCTCCTAACTTCTTTGTATTTATACTTGGGCTGTAGCTGAACCAATATCATTGATTTGTGCCTTTGGTCAATGATCATTGATTTTCTTATCTCCCAAATATAATAGAGTTTCCTCAAGTTATGTGTTCTCTAGTTGATATGTTGGGAATTTGATCCCAATAGCATTTTTTCAATGTGTTCTCCCTTATGATATTTGGGTTAACATTCTTATTCTCCCTATTTGAAATCAATGAAAATATCATACCATTGTTTCCAACACCTAAGACTAGGCCTCCTTGATATATATATTGGAGACAAAGGGGTACAATTATGATGAAGGGATGCAATGAAGGCTTCTAGCTGACCTACAAATATAACACTAGAAATGTAATAATTCAATATCTAGGGCCTAATAAGGGGTTTTATACAGAACATGGGGATTTGTCTAGGGATTAATAGTGTTTAAAACATTTAAGTGACTCTGCCCAAATATTGGGCAGTAGAGATATTGCATGCAACATTGAAATGGCCATCTCCTTGAGGGATCTATTCTTTCACTCGACTACTCTGTTATTCTATGGAGTCTAAGGTACTATGTGTTTCAATTGTATACCTACCTATGAACAAATATGTTGGACATATTAGTTCACATATTCCCCCCCATTTTCTATGAGGAGGATTATGATATTTCTCTCAAATTGAGTCTCTGCATGTGCTCTGAAGTCTTTGAGATGCTCAAAAACCTCAAACTTCTTCCTCAGAAAATAAACCCAAGCGTATCATGAGAAATAGTCAATAAATGTAAACATGTGCCTTACTTTGCTAATGGAAGGATGAGGAAAGGATCCCATTAGATCACTATGGATGAGATCCAAAGAAGAGGAGGCCATCCATGCCTTTGATTTCTCAAATTTCTCTTGAGGATGTTTTCCAAGAACACATCCTTGAAAAAAACCTTTGGAAAAGTATATGTTAGGTAAGTTGGTGACCATATCTTGTTTGCATAGTTGTTGCACGTATTTGAAGTTTAGATGGTTGCATATATCATGACATAATCTACTAGTATCACTATCATGCATCAGTAGTAAAGAAGAATCATATTTAGCAATGAATTTACTTAAAGAATACAAACAATATTAATGGGTTACCTCACCAACAACAATTGTTGAGTTATCATGCATATCATATATGGTTACAGAATCACGTGTGAACTCCACCCGTTTTCTTGTACAAGAATGTGTTATATGATAAATGGACAGTATATTCAAAAAGAGTTTTGGAACATGCAATATGTTCTCAAAAATTCCATGTGGGAGTTCTACTCTCCCTTGGCCAATGACCTAAATTGGGGTATCATCTCCCATGAGGATGGTAAGACCTCTGCATGAAGAAATAGAATATAAAACATTCTATGTTGTAGCCATATGGTGGGATGCACCCAAATCTAAGATCCATGCATCAAAAAAGAGTTAATGGGAATCAATGCATGAGAGTTAGCTCACTTGGATTGATCTTTCATCTTCTTCTTAGCAACAAGTTTGTGAATGTGATCCATGAAATTGTTCTTCTAAAGAATTTTTTCCATCTAATCAATCTATTTACTCATGCTTGTAGACTTAGGATAATAGCCAAGGTTGTAGTAACCACAATTTTGGTCTTCCCTTTATTTCCTTTTCCACCTTTGGAGACTGAGGAATCATCGAAGGGGTTGGAGTTCCCTTCTCTCTATGGCTCTGCATGCACCTTTCGCTTTCCTTTTTGCTTGGTCTTTGGATTGTATGTGTTGATCCTCTCATGAATAACAGGTGCAAGTGCATTGGATCCCTTGATTATCCCCATCTTTATGATATTGTATTTCTCATGCATGAGAGATTCAATAAAATCATCTAATGTTGGAATTTTCTAGGTAGATCCTGAAGTGAATTTGTTTTATGGAAATCTGAAATGAAAACAACATAATATGGATAATTTTTTGTCAAAATAGAAAGGATCAAATGGGATTCTTGAGTGTATTTATTAGCACTGCATCCCTTTAGATGAAGGAGGAGGGACATGAAATTCATAAATAGGTCCTGGATGTTATCAAAATTCCTCGAATCTAAGGAATTTAGCTCGACCTTGAGCAGATGGCCTCTCATTTTGTCTTATTTTCCAAAGAGATCCTCTAAATTTGTCCAAATCTCATCTGGTCTAGTACAATATTCAATGTGAAATACAAGATCAGGGGACATAGACACATACGGGAGTTTGTAAGCCTCATCCACATTGTTGAGATAAATGTTCTTCTCAACGATAGAAGTTGATTCAATCTCTATCTCCATGGTAATATGGTATAAGCCTCTACATCTTAGCTGATGCAGAATTTTCAACTTCCACTCTAAGTAGTTATGAGGCATGAGAAGTGTTGTAGGTGAGTAATCCATCTTTCAGTACTTCATCTTCCTCATGTACCTACAAATAGAAATGATTATGTGATTTCTCCTAGTAATCAAGGCTCTGATACCATGTGAAGTTTTCATAGTGAACCTAGCTAGTAGGAAAGGAGAACACAAAGCTAGTGAGAGAGAAGATAGTAGAATGAAAGAATTGCATTAACTAAATGAATAATGGTAAACATACACATGATATACTCTAAATGGGAAAAATAATTCACCATAGTAGTGATATAGAGAGATCTAGACACTCACAGATAGAATCTAGAGTGAATAACCACCTAGTCCTAGTTAACTATCCATGTTGATCCAGGTGCTCAAGTATCGTGGTGCTCTGCATAGATACATCCAGACCGAAATGGAATTTATGGACATCTCATCCTTGGGTGCAACCTACTGATATGTCGTCAAAATCAAGCAAACGATTAAACAAAATACGCGACAATTTGGGTTGGGGAACCAATCAAAAAAAAGATAGGAAAGGGTGGCCCCAACCCACAGACTAAAAAACAGAGAAAATATGGACAGTATCAGGACAACCAGTCCAAGATGTAAGCAAAGAAGGACACTGGAAAGACAAAGAAAGATATCGGGAAGTGGTGTGACTTCCATAAGAGCCCTTGGCATAACAGTGTTGACTGTTGCTCAAAGAAGACATTGGTGGCTGAAGTGAAATCCTCTGAATTAGATGTGGGTTATGACTTTGAGTCAGAACCAGAAAGGGGAAGATGGATCATTGACGCAGAACCCAGTGTCAGTGTTTCTACCACCAAGCTCCATCATGGTGAACCATACAAGACAGAAGAAGGAGAGTGCCTCTTCCATTCACAAATGTGGGTAAAAGGCACCCCGCTACACTTCATCATTGATAGTGGTAGCCAAAAGAAACTCATCTCAATAGAGGTCATCAAGTGGTTGGCTCTACTGAAAACGCCGCACCCACAACCCTACACCATTAGATGGATCCACCAAGGAAGCGATCTCTGCGTCAGCCAACAGTGTCCATTGTCGTACGACATCAATCCCTTCAAAGATGAGGTATTGTGTGATGTTGCTCCTCTCGAATTTTGTGGTGTTCTTTTGGGCTAACCTTATTTATGGAAACGTCATGTTGTATATAAGTCTAGGCCTTGTAGTGTTATTATTACTTTAAATAGGAAATTGTATAGGATACCTGAGGCTGTCCCACCTAGTGTTATTTCCTTGATCTCTGCTAAGCAATGCAGGAAGGTCATCTCTCAGACGAGGAAGTTTTTCTTCTTCATGATTCACTCTCAGAATGAGAGAAAAATCGCAGCCACATCTAGGGTCTATTCGAGAAACCTCTCCACACAGAAGACGCAAGTAGATAAGGTCATGGAAAATACTCAGATATATTCTCCTCACCTACTGGGGTACCTCTGCACTGCCAAGTCAAGCACCCCATCAATATGACCCCTGGCGCACTGCTGCCCAATGGGCTAGTCTATCATTGCTCTTTTTTAGAGAATGAGGAGATCAAGAGATAGATCCAAGAATTTGTCCACAAGGGGAAGATCCATCCTAGCTCATCACCTTGCGGGAGCCCAATCGTGTTGGTATAGAAGAAATATGGAACTTGAAAAATTTGCATTGATTATCAGGCTCTGAATATAATCACAGTCAGAAAATGGTACCCAATTCCTCGAATCGACGACCTCCTTGATTAACTCATGGCATCCAAATACTTCAATAAGATTGATCTGAAGTATGGCTACCACTAGGTCCTGATAGAATAGACAGATGTATGGAAAACCACCTTCAATTCAAAGGAAGGCCTTTTTGAATGGTTGGTCACTCCCTCTGGTCTGACAGATGCTCCAACCACTTTTATGAGCATGATGGACAATATCCTGTGAAAATTCACCAATAATTTTGTAGTAGTGTATTTGGATGACATTCTCATTTACAACAAGACTTGGGTCGAACACTTGCAGCATATTCAGCAGGTTTTTCACACCCTGTGGCAGCACAAGCTCTATGCTAACTTGGAAAAATTCTCCTTCGGCATGGACAGGGTCCATTAACTAGGCTACATCATTTATCAACATGGCGTACATGTGGATCCAACCAAGATCCAAGTCATNCTTATGTGCTCCTCCCTTCCACCCTCACTTCATAAGAATCGTCAGTTCTTCTTCTTGGACTCAACTTCTCTTTTGATCTTCTGAGATGGACTGCAGAGACACTTTATTCTCACCATTCTTTCTCTTTTATATAATCTTTCAACTAGTGTGAGCTATGAATCATTGTGTCTATTTGTTTGGATCATCAGACCTCTTCATTTTAAACTAACAATAATCTCTATTATTATTCAAATATTATCGTGAAGGATTTTAATTTAGTGAGAGTTATTTTCATAAATCAATCATTGCCATGGATCGATTTTGTTTTTAACTCGATCCAATGTCTCTGAAAATATTGCAGAAATAAAATTTTGTAGATGCGCTTCCTTCAAACCATTTATAGGTGACCATATGAGAAAGACCACAGGATTATTAATTTAATCGAGGTTTCTTAATATAAATCATGAAAACGTCCAGATCATATCTAGTTTAACGTTCCTTCTTGACCGAGATAAATTTCTCATTTTGTGTGTTAAATTTCACATAGAAACTCTTCAGGACCTCTATTCCATACGACCACAAGTGGTGACCAGGTGCTACACCAAACAAGTTCTTGATCACTTTTCAAGATCAATAGTCATGTTTTAATTTCACGATGAGATGGATGACTATCATTACTTCAGAACTTTGTCCTTCTGGACTTCCAGGATTTGCAATTATTCAACCTTCCATAGTGCATTTCTCTAAAGTAGACTGGATTGTCGATATTCGTTCTTCTGTTACATGGGTGATCCTAGATTGTCCATAGGTTTCAAAAAAATTGACAACCATAACTTAATCTACAGGTGAGTGGATGATTTTCATTTACTTTGGGACTTTGTCCTTCAGGACTTCCAGCCTCTACAATACTTCAACCATCTGGAGTTCATTTTGTTGAAGTAGATCGGATGGTCGATATTTGATATTCAGTTATATGGATGATCTTGGTTTGGCCAGAGGTTTCAAACAAATCAACGGTCATGACTTGATCAATAGTTCACTGGATGGTTCTTGTTCACTTCGGGACTTTGACACTTTGAGAATCCAGTCTTTGCATTCATTCAACTCTTCCAGAGCAAATTTCTTTGAAGTGCTTATTAGCACTTTCTTCTTGATAACCTACACATATATAGGAGCTAGGACTGTGGGCTTAACCATTCCAATCATTTGTTCTATTAATGCTTTTAGGATCTCGACCGTAAATCTTCCTTCTTGATGGAAGGTCAGATCTTACTTCGGAGCTTCAACACTCTAGGACTCTGGGTTACTAGAACTTTTAGGTAGTTCAATCCCTCCAGAGTGGTTACCTACTGAATAATTCATACCACTGTGGTGACTGCTTATTGTCAATTGTTTAGTATATCTTATGCTATCCTTCCACTATGTTTTATCTAATGGTCATGATTCATCCTAGAGGATTTTATATCGATGACCAATATTAGTTCGTGACTTCACGCGATGGGAAGTTGTTGGTGGTAGACAATAGTTTCCCTCAAAGGACATACTCCCAGAGTGACGTAACTTGTTGACGTCACTGCTAACTTGGCACTAGTCGAGTGGCTTCCACATGTCACTTAGATTTGTGAATTACGTATACCTAAAATTCCAATTGGACCTTGAAACTTGTCACCATATGATTGTGCCACATGTCATTGTTGACGTGGATATCCAGATGTGTCAAATGTCCTCCTCCTAGATCTAACGGTAGTACTTGAAACTAGTGTGTGGATCTATGATCAAGGATGATTGCAGAGTCCCAACTAGTACGATGTTTAAAATTGTCGTTGAGTTCCACAATGGAAACGGCTTGTTGGTAGTGGGATTGATGCTAACCATTAATCTATTTGTAGGTGATGATCGATGGTCTGTGTTGATTGAGGAACCAAAACTTGTGTGGATGTTAACTCATCCTTTGAATCCCACAATGGATCCCTAGAGTCGATATTCCTTCACTGAGATATGACGGACATGACTTAATCAGATGTTGATCTAACGATCTTCCTCTACAACTCCCATATCTGACGGCTGCTATGGATTTCTGTTGAATTCATTATTTGACTATCACGATCTATTATTTTGTTAGATCGATGGCTCATGTATCTTACTTATCTGTTCTTGGCTTCTTTTCGCCATAGTGGTTAGTGCCAGAGTTGAATGTGATCTATGGTTGAGGATTGTTTATCTTGATTTGATGGTTGGGATTTAATTTCTCCCAACTTATGGCTTCATCTCAATATGACGGTCCTGGATTGTCCTGAAAACTTCATCAACTAACATAATTCCTCCTAACTTCTTTGTATTTATACTTGGGCTGTAGCTGAACCAATATCATTGATTTGTGCCTTTGGTCAATGATCATTGATTTTCTTATCTCCCAAATATAATAGAGTTTCCTCAAGTTATGTGTTCTCTAGTTGATATGTTGGGAATTTGATCCCAATAGCATTTTTTCAATGTGTTCTCCCTTATGATATTTGGGTTAACATTCTTATTCTCCCTATTTGAAATCAATGAAAATATCATACCATTGTTTCCAACACCTAAGACTAGGCCTCCTTGATATATATATTGGAGACAAAGGGGTACAATTATGATGAAGGGATGCAATGAAGGCTTCTAGCTGACCTACAAATATAACACTAGAAATGTAATAATTCAATATCTAGGGCCTAATAAGGGGTTTTATACAGAACATGGGGATTTGTCTAGGGATTAATAGTGTTTAAAACATTTAAGTGACTCTGCCCAAATATTGGGCAGTAGAGATATTGCATGCAACATTGAAATGGCCATCTCCTTGAGGGATCTATTCTTTCACTCGACTACTCTGTTATTCTATGGAGTCTAAGGTACTATGTGTTTCAATTGTATACCTACCTATGAACAAATATGTTGGACATATTAGTTCACATATTCCCCCCCATTTTCTATGAGGAGGATTATGATATTTCTCTCAAATTGAGTCTCTGCATGTGCTCTGAAGTCTTTGAGATGCTCAAAAACCTCAAACTTCTTCCTCAGAAAATAAACCCAAGCGTATCATGAGAAATAGTCAATAAATGTAAACATGTGCCTTACTTTGCTAATGGAAGGATGAGGAAAGGATCCCATTAGATCACTATGGATGAGATCCAAAGAAGAGGAGGCCATCCATGCCTTTGATTTCTCAAATTTCTCTTGAGGATGTTTTCCAAGAACACATCCTTGAAAAAAACCTTTGGAAAAGTATATGTTAGGTAAGTTGGTGACCATATCTTGTTTGCATAGTTGTTGCACGTATTTGAAGTTTAGATGGTTGCATATATCATGACATAATCTACTAGTATCACTATCATGCATCAGTAGTAAAGAAGAATCATATTTAGCAATGAATTTACTTAAAGAATACAAACAATATTAATGGGTTACCTCACCAACAACAATTGTTGAGTTATCATGCATATCATATATGGTTACAGAATCACGTGTGAACTCCACCCGTTTTCTTGTACAAGAATGTGTTATATGATAAATGGACAGTATATTCAAAAAGAGTTTTGGAACATGCAATATGTTCTCAAAAATTCCATGTGGGAGTTCTACTCTCCCTTGGCCAATGACCTAAATTGGGGTATCATCTCCCATGAGGATGGTAAGACCTCTGCATGAAGAAATAGAATATAAAACATTCTATGTTGTAGCCATATGGTGGGATGCACCCAAATCTAAGATCCATGCATCAAAAAAGAGTTAATGGGAATCAATGCATGAGAGTTAGCTCACTTGGATTGATCTTTCATCTTCTTCTTAGCAACAAGTTTGTGAATGTGATCCATGAAATTGTTCTTCTAAAGAATTTTTTCCATCTAATCAATCTATTTACTCATGCTTGTAGACTTAGGATAATAGCCAAGGTTGTAGTAACCACAATTTTGGTCTTCCCTTTATTTCCTTTTCCACCTTTGGAGACTGAGGAATCATCGAAGGGGTTGGAGTTCCCTTCTCTCTATGGCTCTGCATGCACCTTTCGCTTTCCTTTTTGCTTGGTCTTTGGATTGTATGTGTTGATCCTCTCATGAATAACAGGTGCAAGTGCATTGGATCCCTTGATTATCCCCATCTTTATGATATTGTATTTCTCATGCATGAGAGATTCAATAAAATCATCTAATGTTGGAATTTTCTAGGTAGATCCTGAAGTGAATTTGTTTTATGGAAATCTGAAATGAAAACAACATAATATGGATAATTTTTTGTCAAAATAGAAAGGATCAAATGGGATTCTTGAGTGTATTTATTAGCACTGCATCCCTTTAGATGAAGGAGGAGGGACATGAAATTCATAAATAGGTCCTGGATGTTATCAAAATTCCTCGAATCTAAGGAATTTAGCTCGACCTTGAGCAGATGGCCTCTCATTTTGTCTTATTTTCCAAAGAGATCCTCTAAATTTGTCCAAATCTCATCTGGTCTAGTACAATATTCAATGTGAAATACAAGATCAGGGGACATAGACACATACGGGAGTTTGTAAGCCTCATCCACATTGTTGAGATAAATGTTCTTCTCAACGATAGAAGTTGATTCAATCTCTATCTCCATGGTAATATGGTATAAGCCTCTACATCTTAGCTGATGCAGAATTTTCAACTTCCACTCTAAGTAGTTATGAGGCATGAGAAGTGTTGTAGGTGAGTAATCCATCTTTCAGTACTTCATCTTCCTCATGTACCTACAAATAGAAATGATTATGTGATTTCTCCTAGTAATCAAGGCTCTGATACCATGTGAAGTTTTCATAGTGAACCTAGCTAGTAGGAAAGGAGAACACAAAGCTAGTGAGAGAGAAGATAGTAGAATGAAAGAATTGCATTAACTAAATGAATAATGGTAAACATACACATGATATACTCTAAATGGGAAAAATAATTCACCATAGTAGTGATATAGAGAGATCTAGACACTCACAGATAGAATCTAGAGTGAATAACCACCTAGTCCTAGTTAACTATCCATGTTGATCCAGGTGCTCAAGTATCGTGGTGCTCTGCATAGATACATCCAGACCGAAATGGAATTTATGGACATCTCATCCTTGGGTGAAGCCTACTGATATGTCGTCAAAATCAAGAAAAAGATTAAACAAAATACGCGACAATTTGGGTTGGGGAACCAATCACAAAAAAGATAGGAAAGGGTGGCCCCAACCCACAGACTAAAAAACAAAGAAAATATGGATAGTATCAGGACAACCAGTCCAAGATGTAAGCAAAGAAGGACACTGGAAAGACAAAGAAAGATATTGGGAAGTGGTGTGACTTCCATAAGAGCCCTTGGCATAACAGTGTTGACTGTTGCTCAAAGAAGACATTGGTGGCTGAAGTGAAATCCTCTGAATTAGATGTGGGTTCTGACTTTGAGTCAGAACCAGAAAGGGGAAGATGGATCATTGACGCAGAACCCAGTGTCAGTGTTGCTACCACCAAGCTCCATCATGGTGAACCAGACAAGACAGAAGAAGGAGAGCACCTCTTCCATTCACAAATGTGGGTAAAAGGCACCCCGCTACACTTCATCATTGATAGTGGTAGCCAAAAGAACCTCATCTCAATAGAGGTCATCAAGTGGTTGGCTCTACTGAAAATGACGCACCCACAACCCTACACCATTAGATGGATCCACCAAGGAAGCGATCTCTGCGTCAGCCAACAGTGTCCATTGTCGTACGACATCAATCCCTTCAAAGATGAGGTATTGTGTGATGTTGCTCCTCTCGAATTTTGTGGTGTTCTTTTGGGCTAACCTTATTTATGGAAACGTCATGTTGTATATAAGTCTAGGCCTTGTAGTGTTATTATTACTTTAAATAGGAAATTGTATAGGATACCTGAGGCTGTCCCACCTAGTGTTATTTCCTTGATCTCTGCTAAGCAATGCAGGAAGGTCATCTCTCAGACGAGGAAGTTTTTCTTCTTCATGATTCACTCTCAGAATGAGAGAAAAATCGCAGCCACATCTAGGGTCTATTCGAGAAACCTCTCCACACAGAAGACGCAAGTAGATAAGGTCATGGAAAATACTCAGATATATTCTCCTCACCTACTGGGGTACCTCTGCACTGCCAAGTCAAGCACCCCATCAATATGACCCCTGGCGCACTGCTGCCCAATGGGCTAGTCTATCATTGCTCTTTTTTAGAGAATGAGGAGATCAAGAGATAGATCCAAGAATTTGTCCACAAGGGGAAGATCCATCCTAGCTCATCACCTTGCGGGAGCCCAATCGTGTTGGTATAGAAGAAATATGGAACTTGAAAAATTTGCATTGATTATCAGGCTCTGAATATAATCACAGTCAGAAAATGGTACCCAATTCCTCGAATCGACGACCTCCTTGATTAACTCATGGCATCCAAATACTTCAATAAGATTGATCTGAAGTATGGCTACCACTAGGTCCTGATAGAATAGACAGATGTATGGAAAACCACCTTCAATTCAAAGGAAGGCCTTTTTGAATGGTTGGTCACTCCCTCTGGTCTGACAGATGCTCCAACCACTTTTATGAGCATGATGGACAATATCCTGTGAAAATTCACCAATAATTTTGTAGTAGTGTATTTGGATGACATTCTCATTTACAACAAGACTTGGGTCGAACACTTGCAGCATATTCAGCAGGTTTTTCACACCCTGTGGCAGCACAAGCTCTATGCTAACTTGGAAAAATTCTCCTTCGGCATGGACAGGGTCCATTAACTAGGCTACATCATTTATCAACATGGCGTACATGTGGATCCAACCAAGATCCAAGTCATATGTGACTGGCCAACCCAACCACACTCACTGATCTTTGGAGCTTCTTGGTCCTTGCCAATTTCTACCACAATTTTGTGTTGGGATTCTCCCATATTGCATGGGCCCTCAATGAAATAACCAGGGGTGGTGGTAAGGAAAAATTTGCATGGAGATGGCCCCAACAACAAGTGTTCGATGATTTGAAGCAGCACTTGTGCTTAGCCCTAGTACTTTCACTACCAAACCTGTAGCAACCCTTTGAGATTGAGACTGATGTTTTAGACTATGTTGTGGGTGCCTTTCTCATGCAGCACGACCACCCCGTGGCCTATCATAGTGAGACACTATCATATGCTTTCCATAAGTACCCTACTTACAAAAAAGAAATGTACTCCATTATGCAATACTGCCGCCAATGGAGACATTACATTCTTGGGAGGGAGACAGTCATCCACACTGATCATAAGCCACTACAGTTCATGCAGACACAAGGAAAATTTTTGAATGACCGCCACCAAAAGTGGTCCATATACTTGCAGCAATTCCACCTCAACATAAAGTATAAAACAGGAAGCACCAATCACATCGTTGATTGCCTCAGCAGACCACCAGTCGCAACACTCACCACAGTGCTAGACTCTTATGGCCATGAGACCTCTGGATGGCCCCAACTCTATGAGATGGACCCGGACTTTGCCACCACCTACCAAATGTTGGGTGCAAAGGAAGTTGTCAATAATTTTCATCTTCAGGATGGGTTGTTGTGTCGTCTGGGCCATATATGTATTCCATCAAGTGAGCGAGTGAAGATGATCTGGGAAGCCCACTACATCTAGGTGGCAGGACACTTCGGTGTCAAAAATATAGTGGCGATGCTACAAAAACATTTCTACTGGAAGAAACTTTGACAGGAGGTCAGCAAGTATATCAAGTCTTTCACTTTCTACGCTATTTCCAACCCAACCACTAAGAAAAAAGGCCTATAAACCCCTCTTCCTACTCCTGACAGGCCATGGCAATCCATCTCAATGGACTACATGTCAGGCCTCCCATCTACCAAGTGGGGAAATGACTATGTTTTTTGGTTGTTGATTGCTTTTCTAAGATGGAGATTCTAATTGATTACAAGAAGAGCATCAGAGCAGAAGCCACTGCCGAGATCTTCTTTGAATGAGTCTAGGTACATTTTGGAATCCCACAAACCATTGTCTCAAATCAGGATAGTCGATTTCTTAGCACATTCTAGTCGAGCCTCCGGGCACTGCTGGACACAAATCTCACCAAATCCATGACCTTCCACCCCCAGAAGTATGGCCAAACCGAGGTCGTAAATCGAATTTTCATGCATATTTTGTGCATGTCCATCATAGCTACAACTGAGCCCTACATAGCTCAACTGGCCTGATCCAGGTGGATATCGGGGGCCACCCATATTTTCCAAATGGCTCAAAACAGTTTTCTGGTCATTTTGGCAATTTACTATTTTTAGCAGGTTTTAACTTACGGGGCCATTTTGAGGGCCTAAATGGAGGTTTTTCGAGATCGAGGTTCTCA
>JZKD02S0706276.1:523-15164 GCA_000966675.3 Picea glauca | reverse complement strand
CAAAATAAAAAGGTGCTTCTCCATTCTACATCAGTTGCAGTTAGGTTTTCTAGCTTCGTTGGAAAAGCTAAGGAGGAGCAAGAGGAAAAGAGGAATGGATCTACACCTTGAGGTAACATGTCTTGATATATTTCTTACATTTTGATTAAAAGATCATCTATTTTCCCCTATAAATATTTATATTCCATTAAAATATGTTTAGATTTTATTTATTCTTTCATATATCAGGTTAGATCCAAGCTAGATCCAGGATTCTAATGCTATGAAAATAAGTAGGAAGGCATCGTTTGTCACTTGTGTGCATAAAGAAGATTGTAGGACCTAGAGTAGGAACTTTAGGACTGCAACAATTAGGATACGCAAGGATGACCTTCAAAATTAAGGTATTTCATCCTACCATCTTTTGGTGTGAGTGTGAATCTATTTTCTTGTTTCTAGGGAGAACCATAGAATTCTATCCCATTGTCTGTTTAGGATCAATCAAAAGATATTATCACAATGAGCCATTAGAGATATAGGTGACTCGTATATGGAGAAACATTATACATATATCAAGATTTTAGGGTGCATTTATGCTCCACACTTTTTTCCCAAATATGTATTGGATAGAATAATTATGAAGGAAATTTCCTATCAAATATTAGAAGTAAGAATTACTGCAATTCTCTTTTCCATTTCCAAGAGAATATGGTCGAAGTTTCCCATCAAAGTTGAATATTTTACATTACTGAATGTTCCCCATGATAGGAAGGAAGCAACAACTCTCAAGGAGTTTTTTTTATGTACATGTATACCTAAGGGTTGAGATATTAAAGGAGTAGTAGGGGAACATATTAGAAACTTGGGATTCATACCCCCTTACAAAGATGGTCCAAATGTCCTGCACACAATTTTTCAAGGGGTCATGTTCTATGAAGAGGTTTTGAATAACATGTCAGACAACCATGAATAGGAAAAGTTATAGTCTGACTAAGAGAAAAAATGGAAGATGGATAATTTTTTGGCCAATGAACAAAAGGAAGAAGATGGAAAGAAAAAGTCTCAGAAAGAACTAGAAGGAAAGGCATTAGAGGCAAAGGAACAACTAAAAAAAAAGAACAAGAAAAGGAGGGAGAAGCCTAGAAGCAGTAGAAAGAAGAAGAATCCAAAATAAAAGAAAACGAAGACAAAGATAAAGTAGAGGAAGAAGAAAAGAGAAAGAGGTAAGTTGAAGATAAGAAGATAGTTACCAACTTAAGGAGATCTGTGACCTAAAAAGTGAAACTCTAGCCCAAAAATATCATATTTTTATGTAAAAAAACACCAAAATCAACCCCTAAATCAAAGAGTGGTGCTACTGGTAGCACCCTTTTTTGGTGAGGTGGTTAAAATTGTGACTTGATCGAAATCATGCCCTTGACATTGTGAATAAAACCCTGAAATCGACCCTTGAATAAAAAAGTGATGTTGTCAGTAACACCACTTTTTTTGAGTTAAAACTATGACCTAATTGAAACCATTGTCTTGACCACTGGCACCACCGCAAATAAAACACTGAAAAATTGACTCCTAAATCTAAAAGTGTTATTACCTAATAATTTATCTACTAATTTATTTTTATTGTTTTAATAATTTACATTAAGAAAATAATTAAATTCTCCAATCTCGCTAGCACGAATATATTTCACGGGTTTCATTCTATAAGGCGGGCATGCTTCATAACTTGTGGAAGCCTGGAGGAGACACCCAAAATAATCCAACCATGTAAAGGGTTGGTGTTGTCAGTGTTTCATGGAAACCTACACAGGAGATCTAGTTAAAGCATACACAAACAAAGTTTATCAAGAAAAGGAAGAGAGATATACAATGAAGAATGAGAATCAATGCATATTATGATATGATCAATGAGTGAGTGATCTTCACTCATATAGGCAATGACATCCTATAATTAGGAATTCATGCATAGTAGTGATGGTCTAAGATTAGAAGGTATAAAATAGAACTAGTCAGTTAACTCCCACTGAGCTAGTGTGTCGAAAATAGAAAATTTTCCAACACCCCCCCTGAACATCACTATGGAGTAAAAAATGAGTCCCGACTACTAGGCCATTTTAGGTACTCATGTACAATGCAACTAATGAACACTAAATAAAAATGAGGAAAGAGGGAAAACCATGTGGGAACAAAAACCCCCCTCAAAAGATAATGTATCAAAAGAAGAAAATGGCAGCTGCTAGGCAACTGTGCTCTTCACGGCAAGACGATCCCACAAAGTCCGAAACTTCGGCTCACTGAAATTATTCGTGAAGATGTAGAAATCTTTATGGATTTGATGAAGTACTTTGGCAACCTGTTGGGCCTTGTACCTATTGATCCTGTGGACCCATCTGCACCTGAAAATATTCCTTTTTGGTGGAAGTGAAACTAGATTCCAAGTATGGGTCTATAGGAGTGAGTCATACNCAAAATAAAAAGGTGCTTCTCCATTCTACATCAGTTGCAGTTAGGTTTTCTAGCTTCGTTGGAAAAGCTAAGGAGGAGCAAGAGGAAAAGAGGAATGGATCTACACCTTGAGGTAACATGTCTTGATATATTTCTTACATTTTGATTAAAAGATCATCTATTTTCCCCTATAAATATTTATATTCCATTAAAATATGTTTAGATTTTATTTATTCTTTCATATATCAGGTTAGATCCAAGCTAGATCCAGGATTCTAATGCTATGAAAATAAGTAGGAAGGCATCGTTTGTCACTTGTGTGCATAAAGAAGATTGTAGGACCTAGAGTAGGAACTTTAGGACTGCAACAATTAGGATACGCAAGGATGACCTTCAAAATTAAGGTATTTCATCCTACCATCTTTTGGTGTGAGTGTGAATCTATTTTCTTGTTTCTAGGGAGAACCATAGAATTCTATCCCATTGTCTGTTTAGGATCAATCAAAAGATATTATCACAATGAGCCATTAGAGATATAGGTGACTCGTATATGGAGAAACATTATACATATATCAAGATTTTAGGGTGCATTTATGCTCCACACTTTTTTCCCAAATATGTATTGGATAGAATAATTATGAAGGAAATTTCCTATCAAATATTAGAAGTAAGAATTACTGCAATTCTCTTTTCCATTTCCAAGAGAATATGGTCGAAGTTTCCCATCAAAGTTGAATATTTTACATTACTGAATGTTCCCCATGATAGGAAGGAAGCAACAACTCTCAAGGAGTTTTTTTTATGTACATGTATACCTAAGGGTTGAGATATTAAAGGAGTAGTAGGGGAACATATTAGAAACTTGGGATTCATACCCCCTTACAAAGATGGTCCAAATGTCCTGCACACAATTTTTCAAGGGGTCATGTTCTATGAAGAGGTTTTGAATAACATGTCAGACAACCATGAATAGGAAAAGTTATAGTCTGACTAAGAGAAAAAATGGAAGATGGATAATTTTTTGGCCAATGAACAAAAGGAAGAAGATGGAAAGAAAAAGTCTCAGAAAGAACTAGAAGGAAAGGCATTAGAGGCAAAGGAACAACTAAAAAAAAAGAACAAGAAAAGGAGGGAGAAGCCTAGAAGCAGTAGAAAGAAGAAGAATCCAAAATAAAAGAAAACGAAGACAAAGATAAAGTAGAGGAAGAAGAAAAGAGAAAGAGGTAAGTTGAAGATAAGAAGATAGTTACCAACTTAAGGAGATCTGTGACCTAAAAAGTGAAACTCTAGCCCAAAAATATCATATTTTTATGTAAAAAAACACCAAAATCAACCCCTAAATCAAAGAGTGGTGCTACTGGTAGCACCCTTTTTTGGTGAGGTGGTTAAAATTGTGACTTGATCGAAATCATGCCCTTGACATTGTGAATAAAACCCTGAAATCGACCCTTGAATAAAAAAGTGATGTTGTCAGTAACACCACTTTTTTTGAGTTAAAACTATGACCTAATTGAAACCATTGTCTTGACCACTGGCACCACCGCAAATAAAACACTGAAAAATTGACTCCTAAATCTAAAAGTGTTATTACCTAATAATTTATCTACTAATTTATTTTTATTGTTTTAATAATTTACATTAAGAAAATAATTAAATTCTCCAATCTTGCTAGCACGAATATATTTCATGGGTTTCATTCTATAAGGCAGGCATGCTTCGTAACTTGTGGAAGCCTGGAGGAGAAACCCAAAATAATCCAACCATGTAAAGGGTTGGTGTTGTCAGTGTTTCATGGAAACCTACACAGGAGATCTAGTTAAAGCATACATAAACAAAGTTTATCAAGAAAATGAAGAGATATATACAATGAAGAATGAGAATCAATGCATATTATGATATGATCAATGAGTGAGTGATCTTCACTCATATAAGGAATGACATCCTATAATTAGGAATTCATGCATAGTAGTGATGGTATAAGATTAGAAGGTATAAAATAGAACTAGTCAGTTAACTCCCACTGAACTAGTGTGTCGAAAATAGAAAATTTTCCAACACCCCCCCTGAACATAACTATGGAGTAAAAAATGAGTCCCGACTACTAGGCCATTTTAGGTACTCATGTACAATGCAACTAATGAACACTGAATAAAAATGAGGAAAGAGGGAAAACCATGTGGGAACAAAACCCCCCCTCAAAAGATAATGTATCAAAAGAAGAAAATGGCAGTTGCTAGGCAACTGTGTTCTTCACGACAAGATGATCCCACAAATTCCAAAACTCCGGCTCACTGAAATTATTCGTGAAGATGTAGAAATCTTTATGGATTTGATGAAGTACTTTGGAAACCTGTTGGGCCTTGTACCTATTGATCCTGTGGACCCATCTGCACCTGAAAATATTCCTTTTTGGTGGAAGTGAAACTAGATTCCAAGTATGGGTCTATAGGAGTGAGTCATACTTCTTCCGCATGGTTGCTTGCCATAATGGATTTCCCACAACCCTATTGTAGTTCTGTGGATCAATAGATTGAACCATATATAAATGCATGGGCATCGAAGGTTCTGAAGCTGAAAATGCATGAGAATGATCCTCATGCTGAGATCGATTCCTCCTCGAATCCAATGGATTCACTGCTAGGTTTCTTGTTGCCTGAAATGTGATCTATGCCTTCTTGGGCATCTTCTGAAGCTTCGTCACTGACTTCTTATTTGGTTGTACTACCTTCTTATTTTCATGTACAGAATCTGAGTGTATGGAATCATCTCTGATGTCTAAAACTGATGGAAGAACAAGAGTATATGATGTTAAGCCCTAATATTGGCTCATTACCCCTTAATTGGGGCATATTATATTAGTAATGTTATTTTATTCATGTCATCTTTAGGCCATTAGTTTTAATTATACCTCCTAGTATCCTATATATACCAAGGAGATATTTTCATTTTGAATCATCTTGTACTTGAACATTTAAGTGGGGTAAAAGGAGGTTGCCCCCTTGAAGAGGCTTATTATATGAAATTATCTCTTTTTCAAGGCATTGAGTAATTTTTTTGAGGTTTTTCTATGCTATATTGATATTTGGTTCTTAACATATGCATGTTGCATTGGAGGTGCATGCAAAGTACTCTCCTTATGTGTAAGTAGAATAGAGGAGTCATCGTCAGAAAACTTAGTGAATTTATACAACTGATCCAGATATTGGGGGTTGAGATATGGATGACTTGAATGTCGAGAGAGGACGAGCTTAGAAATGCTAATCTTGCATAAAAAAGAAGCATGGAAAAAAAACAACACATAAATGAAGTACTTGGGAGGTGAGGCTCAAAGAAGAGTCTTACCTCTAAAACTAACTACTAGTAAATCACTCAGAGATAATGAATCTCACAATGGACAATAAAAAATATGAGAGAAGCCAAAATGAGTAACTTGATATTATGAGAAGGCTTGCTAGGTCTTTATATATAATTACAAAATGGTCCATTGGACAAAGTCAAAAGGAGCTCATTAAATGAGTCTCTATTATTAGTATAATATATCTAACTACCCAACTAACTAAGTAGTGGAAAATAAAACCCAACCCAATAATGTAAATATATTATTAAATGTGTCTCTATTATTATAATAATAGATCTAACTACCCAATTAACTAAGTAGTGGAAAATAAAGCCCAATACAATAATGGAGAGGTGAGACTCTCTTTGACCCTTATGGGCAACATGTTAACCCAATTAATTAATGAGGAGGTGGGCATATCCTTGATCCACATTGACAATTTATTAGTTGTATAGCTTTATGAATTTTGTATATGAATTTAGACCATATACCCCCTTAAAATTCAGATCATTCCTCCCCCCTTAGAAAATGATGGTCCCCATCATTTCACCCATGCTAAAAAACGAAATCCCATTATCACACCATTATGATTACAATGTGAAAATACCCAATGAAGAGAAGGTTTTTGTGTGGTTTACCCATAACCATGGGTTTGTGGTTTACCCATAACCTAGTTGAAAATAGAATTGTACATGGGTAAAAAAAAATCCCAAAATTTTAAAAAATAATATGGGAAAATTGTGACTTTGAGGGTTGTGAACATCCTTCTACAAATCTATTCATAACTTCTGCTACAGGTGATGAAATCCAATTCTGGCAAAGACCCATTTGAGCTATTGAAGAGATATTTCCATCCATATGTGGAAATCCTTCTTTAGTTTCTTGAGAAGAGAGAAACATACCTTTGAATATGGTGGTACACGCGGCCTCCTTGGGTCAAATACATGCTGCAATTAAATCAATGATATCTCTCAAACTAGGAATCCAAATGCGATTTCGTGAAATACCCATTTGAGATATGGAAGATATATTTCCATAAATATGTAGAACTCCTTCTGTAGTTTCCTGAGAAGGGAGATAAATATCATTGAATATGGTGGTACGCGCGGCCTCCTTGGGTCAAATACATGCTGAAGTTAAATCGATGATATCTCTCAAACCAGAAAGCCAAATAAGATTTCGCGAAATACCCATTTGATATATTGAAGATATATTTTATATGAGCTATGTAAGAGCCTTTGATATGATGTGCAGAGATCACAACACCTCTTTGAAGTTGGATGAGTGTAGAGGGCCACAAAGGATGCCAAAGGTTTGTAGAGCAGCATGAGATTTTGTAGAGGTTGTGGAACCTCCGTGGGTGGCATGAAAACCCTTCAAATTTGTTGAAAATGTTGCAGGCCAATGGATGTAGTGGATCCATGTATGGATGTAGTGAATCCATGTATGGTTCTCCTTGTAATGGTGAATGAATATCCGAGGGTAAAAAAATATACCCTGTAGTGCATGTGGACCAACTGTGATGCTTACAGTGTATGGCTCGACAAATGGATTCTGATAGTACCAAAAGGAGGTTGGTGATTGCTGCAAATGTTTGAACCCACAACATGCTTCAAACCCTTGTCCTGATGGAGAGCGAACCTGCTTTGATACCACTGATCTAGATCTCGGAGGCTGAGATCTGAATGGCTTGAATGTCGAGAGAGGAGGAGCTTAGAAATGCCAATCTTGCATAAAAAAGAAGCATGGAAAAAAACAAAAACATGTAAATTAAGTACTTGGGAGGTGAGGCTCAAAGAAGAGCCTCACCTCTAAAACTAACTACTAGTAAATCACTCAGAACTAATGTGATGCAAGAGCATCGTAAGCAACTAGCCAGGCAACCATAAAAGGTGGAAGACAACTGGAAAAGTGAAACACGCATTTTGCACATGTTGAAATGTTTTGAAGAAATTAATGAGTGGATATTCATGTAGTAGTTAAAGGAAGTGTACTTACATGTTGTAAATAGATCTTGAGCGATTTTCTCTCATCTGTCGGATGTAGTAGACATTAAGTCTGATAAATGAAAGTAGGTAGCTTTGAATTATTAGATTAGACAGTTTTAGGAGTGTAGGAGGGAAAACGGTTATAGACACCCTCGCCTTTGTATTATTGTATGATTAGATCATTGGCGCAGGGAAGAAGAAGAGAGTTGTAGCAGAGAGTTGTAGAGAAGAAACCATGTACAGGAGCTTGAATTAATATATGAAGCTTTGACTCAGATTTCATGGTGTTATGATGCTTACTGTTTACATATGCTGAATGATATGCTTACAGTTGTTTTATTCTCTCTGTTATGCATTTGTTATGATGTTATGTTGTGTTCAATGTATGATTTCATGTTGAATGTATGAAGTCTGAGAGAGAAAGAGAATGAGTTTCAATTGTTTCTCTTCCTGAGAGAGTTCCTGCAAGGAGTGCAGTGAAATGTCCGCAAGGTGTGCGTTGACAAGGGTTCTGAGTTTTATCTCAGAAAGATCAGGAGGGATACCATTGTTCTCATTCCAGCAGAAGTGCAGGTGAAGCACAAAAGCCGTGCAAGGTGTGTGCAGGCTAGTCGAAGCCTTAGAATTTATCAACTAAGGTTGAAGAGTGAAAGGTTGTTGTTGCTGAGAGTGCACAGAGTCGAAGAATCAAATACACAGAAGTATTTGAAACATTGCCGCAAAGAGTGCGTGCAGGAGTCCTTTCGAGACTTGAGGTTGCAATAGAAATCTCAGGAGGATCAGCACCTTTGAAGTATTCAAAGGAAGATGGGGAGCTGAATCATCGCGCAGAAGTTAAGTCCTAGAGAAAGAACGTCGAGTCAATTTGGGTCAGAGATTCAGAGGAAGGAATTGAACGGTCAGAATTCTCAGTGGAGAATTCGCGAAGTTGCGAGGACCATAGGATCTAGTAAAGTTGCAGGGTGGTTAGGAGTTGGACGAACCCACCACTCTAGTGTCAAGAATCAACGAAGACTGTTGATAGTGGTTAGTTTGGGTCGTTGGATCATTCTTTCGAACTCAGGGTTCATGAGTTTGGAGGGAAAACCAAATCCTTTGGTTGCGCAAACTCCCGAGTAGTGAGAAGTAGGAACAACCATTGGATCAGAACCTCTTCGCTATATCACGTATCAGGGTTTCAAAGGTTGGGAGGAATTAGTTTCGACTACAGAAGTCGCAAAGGGCTGGGGGGCGAGGTCTCGGGTGAACATGTGGTGCGCCCATCAAGTGGGGACCGTGTGGTTGACAGGTGGACATTCATCGCCTGGAAGGGATTCAACACCTTGTTGACTTCTTTTGCTTCGGGTTCTCATAGGAAAGGAGCACAAAGACTCAAAAAACCAACTCGCGAGTTGCGAGTGAGTTCAGTGCTTAGCTCTAGCCGACGATCATGTGGGGAGGGCGCTAACAAGAAGGAACCATATCCCATCGCATCTTGGGTATTGGCATTTGGTAAAAAAAAGTTGAGGGTCTTCGACTTGCGAACACACAAGTTGCGAAAGGCGTTTGCGCAAGGACCAGGTTGTGGTCGTATGGAAGTGTAAGGCTCGCACCTAGAGTTAAGGTGGATNTGGTGGTACGCGCGGCCTCCTTGGGTCAAATACATGCTGAAGTTAAATCGATGATATCTCTCAAACCAGAAAGCCAAATAAGATTTCGCGAAATACCCATTTGATATATTGAAGAGATATTTTATATGAACTATGTAAGAGCCTTTGATATGCTGTGCAGAGATCACAACACCTCTTTGAAGTTGGATGAGTGTAGAGGGCCACAAAGGATGCCAAAGGTTTGTAGAGTAGCATGAGCAGTTGTAGAGGTTGTGGAACCTCCGTGGGTGGTATGAACACCCTTCAAATTTGTTGAAAATGTTGCAGAACAATGGATGTAGTGGATCCATGTATGGATGTAGTGAATCCATGTATGGTTCTCCTTGTAATGGTGAACGAAGATCCGAGGGTAGAAAAAAATACCCTGTAGTGCATGTGGACCAACTGTGATGCTTACAGTGTATGGCCCGACAAATGGATTATGATAGTACCAAAAGGAGGTTGGTGATTGCTGCAAATGTTTGAACCCACAACATGCTTCAAACCCTTGTCCCGATGGAGAGAGAACTTGATCTAATACCACTGATCTAGATCTTGGGGGCTGAGATCTGAATGGCTTGAATATCGAGAGAGGAGGAGCTTAGAAATGCCAATCTTGCATAAAAAATAAGCATGGAAAAAAAACAACAACATGTAAATTAAGTACTTGGGAGGTGAGGCTCAAAGAAGAGCCTCACCTCTAAAACTAACTACTAGTAAATCACTCAGAACTAATTTGATGCAAGAGCATCGTAAGAAGCTATCCATGCAACCATAAAAGGTGGAAGACAACTGGAAAATCGCAACACGCATTTTGCACATGTTGAAATGTTTTGATGTAGTAGTTAAAGGAAGTGTACTTACATGTTGTAAATAGATCTTGAGTGATTTTCTCTCATCTGTCGGATGTAGTAGACATTAAGTATGATAAATGAAAGTAGGTAGCTTTGAATTATTAGATTAGACAGGTTTAGGAGCGTAGGAGGGAAAATGGCTATAGACACCCTTGCCTTTGTATTATTGTATGATTAGATCATTAGCGCAGGGAAGAAGAAGAGAGTTGTAGCAGAGAGTTGTAGAGAAGAAACCATGTACAGGAGATTGAATTAACATATGAAGCTTTGACTCAGATTTCAAGGTGTTATGATGCTTACTGTTTACATATGCTAAATGGTATTCTTACAGTTGTTTTATTCTCTCTGTTATGAATTTTTTATGATGCTATGTTGTGTTGAATGTATGATTTCATGTTGAATGTATGAAGTCTGAGAGAGAAAGAGAATGAGTTTCAATTGTTTCTCTTCCTGAGAGAGTTCCTGCAAGGAGTGTAGTGAAATGTCCGCAAGGTGTGCGTTGACAAGGGTTCTGAGTTTTATCTCAGAAATCTCAGGAGGGATACCATTGTTGTCATTCCAGCAGAAGTGCAGGTGAAGCACAAAATCCGTGCAAGGTGTGTGCAGGCTAGTTGAAGCCTTAGAATTTATCAACTAAGGTTGAAGAGTGAAAGGTTGTTGTTTCTGAGAGTGCACAGAGTCGAAGAATAAAATACACAGAAGTATTTGAAAGATTTCTGCAAAGAGTGTGTGCAGGAGTCCTTTCGAGACTTGAGGTTGCAATAGAAATATCAGGAGGGTCAGCGCCTTTGAAGTATTCAAAGGAAGACAGGGAGTTGAATTATCGCGCAAAAGTTAAGTCCTAGAGAAAGAACGTCGAGTCAATTTGGGCCAGAGATTTAGAGGAAGGAATTGAATGGTCAGAATTCTCAGTGGAGAATTGTGAAGTTGCGAGGACCATAGGATTCAGTAAAGATGCAGGGTGGTTAGGAGTTGGACAAACCTACCACTCTAGTGTCAAGAATCAACGAAGACCATTGATCATGGTTAGTTTGGGTTGTTGGATCATTCTTTCGAACTCGGGGTTTGTGAGTTTGGAGGGCAAACCAAATCCTTTGGTTGCGCGAACTCTCGAGTAGTGAGAAGTAGGAACAACCGTTGGATCAGAACTTCTTCGTGATATCGCATATCAGGGTTTCAGAGGTTGGGAGGAATCAGTTTCGACTGCAGAAGTTGTGAAGGGCTGGGGGGCGAGGTCTCGGGCGAACACGTGGTGCATCCATCAAGTGGGGATCGTGTGGTTGACAGGTGGACATTCTTTGCCTGGAAGGGATTCAACACCCTATTGACTTCTTGTGCTTCGGGTTCTCATAGGAAAGGATCACAAAGACTCAACAAACCAACTCGCGAGTTGCGAGTGAGGTTAGTGCTTAGCTCTAGCCAACGATCACGTGTGGAGGGCGCTAACAAGGAGGAACCATATCCCATCGCATCTCGGGTATTGGTGTTTGGTGAAAAAAAGTTAAGGGTCTTCGACCTGCGAACACACAAGTTTCAAAAGGCATTTGCGCAAGGACCAGGTCGTGGTCATATGGAAGTGTAAGGCTCGCACCTAGAGTTAAGGTGGACAGGGAAGGTTTTCTAGGAAGGACCTGTGGATACACTCTTGTGTGTGTGAGAATTTCGTGTAGGGAAATTGAAGAGTCAATCCAAATCAGAGGAGAATTAGAACGATCCTGTGCGGATCTTGGCCCGAGGGTTGGGGTCTGTGTCATAATGAATCTCACAATGAAAAATAGAAAATATGAGAGAAGCCAAAATGAGTAACTTGATATTATGAGAAGTCTTGTTGGGCCTTTATATAAAATTACAAAATGGTCCATTGGACAAAGTAAAAAAGAGCTCATTAAATGAGTCTCTATTATTAGTATAATAGATCTAACTATCCAACTAACTAAGTAGTGGAAAATAAAATCCAACCCAATAATGGAAAGAGCTCATTAAATTCATCTCTATTATAATAATAATAGATCTAACTACCCAACTAACTAAGTAGTGGAAAATAAATCTCAATACAATAATGGAGAGGTGAGACTCTCTTTGACCCTTATGGGCAACGTGTTAGCCCAATTAATTAATGAGGAGGTGGGCATCTCCTTGATCCACATTGACATTCTATTAGCTTTATAGCTTTGTGACTTTTGTATATGAATTTAAACCATATACCCCCTTAAAATTCAGATCAACAACCTCGACTTGTGATCCACCTCACCAATTGCAATGATGGAATTGTCATGCATGTCAATTACTGAAATCAAATCTTATGTAAATTCAACCTTTTTACCTTTCTGAGTGATCTGATAAATTGAGACCAGATTCATAGAAAGCTTTGGAACATGTAGAACATTCTCAAAACTGCCATTGTGGAGTTCCACTCTCCCTTCTCCTGCTACCGCTATTGGAATATCATCCCCCATGAGAATAGGAGGTCCAAAGCATGAACTCAAATAAGTAAAAAAATCCTCTTTAGCTGCTATATGATGTGATGCACCAGAATCTATAATCCATGAATTAGATGATGAATTAATTGCAACCAGAGCATTATGATTACCTTTCTTAGGCACATGGTCTTATTCCTTCTTCTTCTTGGCTCCTTCACGAATGAAGTCTCCAAGGTTATTCTTCTGAAGTACCTGTGTAATAAGATCGGTCTGCTTCTTCATGCATGTGGATTCTTCATGATTTGGTTTATTGCAATATGTGCACTTTTGTCCCTTCTTATTCTTCCCTTTAGAATTTGAAGAATATTTGGAATAAGAAGAATCCTTGAAGGGTTTGGAATATCCCTCCTTCTTGGACTCTAGATGTAATAGCTCATTTTGTTTCTGCTTCAATTTCTGATTGGATGACCATTTTCCATCATGCATGGTGAGTGGATGTGCTTTGGGATCTTTCATGAGGCCCATCTGTATGAGTTTTGTCTTCTCTTATGTGAGAGACTCAATGAACTTAACCATCATAGGCATTTTCCAATTTGCGCCCAAAAGACATCTGCTAGAATGGAAATTGGAGACATATACAACATATTCTGGTCCTAGCTTGGCCAAGATTGTTAGAATAAGTTGTTTCTCTTGTGTAGACTTGTCAATACCACATCCACCCAAGCTAAAAATCAAAGATTTAAATTTAGAAAAGAAATCATGTATATCATCAAACTTTTAGGGTCTAAGTTATTCAACTCTACCTCAAGCATATGACCTCGCATCTCATCCTGCTTTCCAAAGAGTCCTTCCAAGGTGGTCCAGATCTCGTTTGGAGTCTTGCATGCGAAAACATGAAACCATAGATCAGTGGAGATTAACTCAAGAAGTAGTCATGTGGCCTCATCCTTACGGTTCACCCATCTCATCTTCTCAATCCTTGATGTAGGTTCTATTTTTGTTGCCATCGTCAAATTATACAATCATTTCCTTATGAGTTGAAATTCCGCCTTGGGATTCCAATCAAAATAATTGTATGGTGTGAGTATTACCACCAAGTTTGACTGTATAATAGTTGTCCTATCCATCTCTCCCACTATTTCTAAGAACCCCTAAAAGTTTACTCTCAATCTGCAAGTGAAAAATTAAGAAATCATGGCAAAAATGACAATTTAAGTGAAAAATCGTATTAGTTTTAGTAGACGATCTTCCGACTTATTTTTTGAGAAAACAATCAAGAATCTCAGCAAACGATTGAAAGCCCACTTGCAGAATGGGTCGATTTACTTCTTTGGCGAGCCGTTTCCTCAAACACTTAATATTTTTGGATCAATCACTATAGAAAGGCAGGACCACGAATTCATATAAGTTTCAGGAGGCTATCTTGTGGCTTACTTTTTGAGCAAACGACGAGGAAGCTCGCCAAATGGTTGAAAACTCACTTGTAGAATGGGTCGATTTGCTTCTCACATGAGCCGTCGAAAATTTGATTTCCCTTATTCTTTGGCTTGTTTGGCTTGCTCCAAGCAATGTATCTCTATTACCATGTCAATGTTTCATTGAAACCTACATAGAGGATCTAGCTAAATCATATGCAAACAAAGCTTATTAAGAAAAGGAAGAGAGATACATAATGAAGAATGAGAATCAATGCATATTATGATCTTATCAATGAGTGATCTTCACTCATATAGACAATGGCATCCTATAATTAGGAATGCATGCATAATAGTGATGGTCTAAGATTAGAAAGTCTAAAATAGAACGAGTTAGTTAACTCCCATTGAACTAGTGTTACTCCCACTGAACTAGTGTGCCGAAAATAGAAATTTCTCCAAGAGGTGTGGCCTAGGCTGTTTGATTTTGACAGCTTAGATTCCCCTAGGTTGCGATTTCTTAGACCATAGATTATTCTCCCAGGTAATGGACACATTAGCAGGAAAAAAAAAAAAAA
>JZKD02S0706275.1:239783-268981 GCA_000966675.3 Picea glauca | reverse complement strand
CCAGATTCTGAAAAGCGCCCTTCAATTTTTGGTTACTTTGTATAGTTTTTGACCCTTTTGCAATGCTGTGAATGTGATTCAGTGCCATGAATAGCTTCATTCCTGTTTTGACGATATTGAGTTCTTGTCGCCATGTGTAGACGAAATTTCAGTGATAACACCGGTAAATAAGAAACAAGGTACCATCCTCATTTTTGTAGATTATAGGGACATAAAAAGGGCTTGTTCTAAGGACAATCACTCGGCCCCTTTCATTGACCAAATCGTTGACGAATGTGCCACCAGTGAAATATTCTCTTTGATGGATGGTTTCTCCACCTATAATCAAATTCATACTTTACCCGCGGACCAACACAAGACTGTTTTTATTTTCCCTTGGGGAACCTTTGCCTATCGAAAATTACCCTTTGGTCTCAAGAGTGTTGGCAATACCTTTCAATGCACTATGTCTTATGCTTTCCATTATAATAAGAACATTGTGCAACCCTATCTTCATGATCTATCGGCGCATTCCATGTGTCCCCAAGATCGTTCAACACATTTAAGGGCCATTTTTGTATGTTGTCATTATTATCGTATCCTCCTAAACCCACACGAATGTGTTTTTTGTGTGGAGTCCGACCAAATTCTTGGTTTTAACATGTCGATACATAGGATTCGAGTAGACCCATTGAAGTTTGAGGCTATCCTTAATCTAGCTCCTCATTCCATGCTACGCCAACTCCAAATTTTTCAAGGGAAGGCAAACTTTTTACGTCGATTCATCCCCAATTATGTTGAACTGATGAAAGGATTCACTCGGCTACTCAAGAAATTTTACGAGTTCGTATGGGACGATACTAGAAACAAATCCTTTGAAGATTTGAAACTTTCCTTAACCTGTACACCATTATTGTTTCCCCCTAACTATATCCGGGATTATTTCCTCTACTTAGTTGCGTCAGACTCTACCATTTCTATGGGCTTAGTCCAAGAGGATGATTCGCATGAAGAACATGTGATATACTATTTGAGTCAGGGTCTCACGACTACCGAAACCAAATACCTACATGTGGAGAAACTAGCCTTGGCAGTTGTTCAAGTTGTTCAATGTTTTCGTCATTATAGCTTATTACACAGAACCACCATTATTTCCAATTGAAACCCCATGCAACATAGCCTTACTCGACAATTTATTGGGGGCAAGTACTCCAAATGGATAGTGATTCTCCAGAAGTTTGACTTGGAATTCGAACACGCCAAGTCAAATAAATCTTTGGTTTTCACTGAATTGATATGTGACCTTCCCTCCACTGAGACAGAAAATGTGGCAGAGGATTCCTTAATTGATGAATTCCTTTTTTTGATCAGTTCTAATGACATATGGTATAGAGATATCATCATCTATCTTCCAAATCAAACTTTTCATCCTGATCTATCTAGTACATATCGTCGTCGTATACGGTATCAAGCTCGTCAATACATCATCCTCGATGATACCCTTTACTGATGTGGTATTGATTCTATATTTCAACGATGTCTCACTTACGATGAAGTTGAGAAAACTTTGAATGACTGTCACTTTGAAGCATGTGGTGGTTATATGTCTGGGTATGCCACTGCCCAAAAGATCTTATGAGGGGGTTATTTCTGACCTTCTTTTTTTAAGGAGTACATTACTGTTGTCTAGAAATTCCATGCTTTCCAAACTTATAATAACAAGATAAGATCTCATCTTGGTCCCTTACATCCTATAGTTTATGTTGGTCCATTTTCCAAATGGGGCATTGACTTCATGACATGTAACCCTCACTCGACCGGGGGGCATGGATACATCATCGTAGATGTGGATTATTTCACTAAATGGGTCGAGGCGATGCCTACATTTGATAACATCGAGTAAACTGCAACAAAGTTCATATTCAATCATATCATGACTCGGTTTGGTGTCCCTCAAGCCATAGTTTCTAATCATGGTAGTCTTTTTTGGAATTTTATGATGTCTAAACTTACTGAAAAGTTGGGTCTTCGCCATGAAAAATCAACCCCCTATTACCCACAGGACAATGGCTAGGTTGAAGCAATTAACAAAGTTCTCACTACCATGCTTCGATGGATGATAGTAATTCATAAGACATGTTGGCACACAATGTTGTTCTCAGCATTATGGACATATAGGACATCCGTTAAGTCTTCCACGGGATTCACACATTTCCAGTTAGTTTATGGTATTGAAGTTGTTTTGTCGATTGAATGTGAGATATCATCATTGAAACTAGTCATTGTACTTCTCCCTAACACCTCTTCTAAAGAGGAGCATCTTTTGTATTTGATGCAATTAGATGAAACCCGTCATGATGATGCCTTAGTTATTGAAATTCAGAAGAAACGTGTCAAAGCTTAATATGACAAGCATGTCAAGCCATGTGTTTTTTTTGAAGGTGATCTAGTTCTTCTTTATGATCAATATTGTGATTTGTTAGGGGTCGGTAAATTCAAAACCATGTGGCGGGGTCCTTACATTGCCAAACGAGTGTTGGAGAAGGGAGCTTATGAGCTGGTTGATTATGATGTAATCCCTTTGAGTGAACTCAGAAATGGGATTTACTTAAAGAAGTATTGTTCTTAATTCATTTTCACATGAGTGATTTTACTTTTAGTGTATCATACTCTTGTGTTCTTTTTCGTTGTTTGGTTTCGACCTTCAGCTACTTACCTTGCATTGTTCCTAGTTTGTAGATGTCGATGTCTTCACTACCCTACATTGGCTTCACTAATGGTGTTACTTGCAGTACTCAGAACTTAGCATCTATTGCTTGGGAAATCTATGCACCTATAGATGAATTGATTAGTCTACATGGTGTTTGCCTTGGTCGTGCAACTAATAATATTGTAGAATACAGTGTAGTCATCAAATTATTGACTGACATTGTTTCACTTGGAATCTGTCACCTTATTGTACAACTCGATTCGCAGTTAGTAGTCCTATAGTTGAGTAATGTCTACTTCATTCTAATTCCTACATTGTTAAGGGTATATTTACAAATTCGCCTCTTGGAATGTTATTTTGATTACAATGAATATCAACACATTCCTAGATGTATAAATACATTAATAGATGAATTGGCTAATTATGTGTTAGACAGAGATTTGAGACATTTATAAAATCCAATCACACTTTTTATATACAACAAATAAGTCAGTAGAATCCTCATATATATATAACGATAAAAGTTTACAAAAAGTGGTTTTTGTCCGACAACCAAAATATCAAAAATGTGAATCACATGGCTTCATATACAAATAGAGCATCAAGGATACTATAACATGCGACTGCCTGTTCTACTTTACGGAGCAATCGACTAATGGAATCAGGCACACCCATTGTATGGAGTTGATAATGCCTCGGGATATCGTCGATGGAGGCATATGGGATGTTCATCGTGAGCTCTTCTAGATTCTACTCTAGAATCTCGTAGTAAAAAGCAGCTACTCCTACTATGTCATCTCTCTCCCCTCGCCTCTAGATGGGGGATGAATTGAGAGGACGATAAGGTCCCACTTCTACATCATCAAAGAGCATTTGATTAGTCATCAAATAAAGAACATAAAAACATTTTATATTAAAAATCACAAAACATGATAAAAACAAAATGTCCTTCTTACCTATGTCCCCCCATTGAGAATCCTCAGGAAGATCCAAGTCTGGATCTCCTCGGAATTCTAACCCTACATATGCATAGTCGTCAACCATGAGCATATGATTTCTCAACCAATCAAAGAATACATCATTATATCTAATGATGGGACCAGCTGCATGTCATGCCATGAGGTCGACCCACCTCTTCAGACTCTAGATCAGGTACAGTTTGTGGAGAACTGTAATCGCGAGATAAAGTGGCTACATTAACCTCATATTTGACCATATTGATGCATAAATGTTCACCATCTTGTGTTGGTGGGTTTTGACTCCCACTCACCACATTTACGACATTCAAGGAGCTCGAGGCCATGTGTTGGTTATATGGAAAAGGATTACTCAGCATGGTGGGTGGTAGAGATAAAAGCCTCGCAACTTCTGCAAGTTTGGGGTATAAATGGGTAAGTTTATTGTCTATACAAATCTTATAGGGAAACTTCACCTTCTGCCTTTCTCTCTTTCCCTCACCATCATTAGTATTAGTCCTCTCATTATTACCATTTTCCTTGGGTTTATTATTTTTCTTCCCACCCTTACGATTATTATTACGTCCTTTCTTTTTATTGCCGCCTGGATTTTGGTTACCATTTGGGTCGTTCGATGATTTGACGAAATGTGCATCCTCCAACTGTGTAGGATTGGAGGACACATACGAAGCTGGACCTCCTGCAGATTGGTTTAGAGACAAGTCTTTCAAATGGCTTGTCACCAGCTTTGAGGATTTTACATTGATGGAGCCTATAGTGCCATCGACATGTGGCCCAAGAATTTTTCTAGAGTCATAGTTTGACCTTGGTGCATTAGGAAGAATCTCGTATAACATCCCAGACTGAGAATATATAATATCTAACTGTTGGGATTCAAAAATAACTTCTTCCTTCGAAATATAAGGCAGGAGAGATTTAAGGAACCACTCTAGCAAGAATTTTAGAGGTATATAGACCCTGATTAACCTCTTTCATATACACCACTCCTAAATATGATATGAGATATGAGTGGCCCTATCTTGATGAAATTTCGATAGAATTTCGATGCCATCATCATAACGAGCCGACAATTGGAAGTGATTGAGGAATACTAAACTAACTCGTTAAAAGTTCTGTATTCCCCCCTAGGTATCTCGATAAACCATTTCGTGGAAACCCCCGTGAGGGTGCATTGAAAAAATATTAACCGAATAGAATCGTCATTAAGGGAATTCGAAGAGAACCATAGGTGAAATGTGGTGACGTGATCACCAGGATTCTCACTAGTCCTTCCCTCAAATTTTGGAATATCTAAAGGAAGCTTAGTGGGGACAGAGGGTCATGACGGATCATGATGCATGAGGTCATTCATTAACTTAGACAAGTATGCAAAGTTTAGAGTGGCTAGAAAAGGGAGACAATGTTGTGGAATTTAGCCCCAAGATCCCTGGAAATATTATGGTTGGGGAATCGCAACCCATCCAGGGTTATGGTAAGAACCATGGCCATGTCCAGGATTGTAAGACCCTCCTCTGGGATGATTCATAAGGGGTTGGTTGGGCACCATTCCAGTAGGAATGTTCTGATGAGGGTTATAAAAACTTCCCCCAGCCAGAGCAGACCCGAGTTTAGGGTTGCCCAAGGTGTGAAACTAACCTCCTCCTGGTGTGAACCCGGAGGATAAAGGTGGATTCCTCATGCCAAACGAGTTGGTAGGAATCGACACAAAGGATGTGGGTATAAAGGACATAACATGAGTAGTAGATTGTTCGTAAGGTTGGTTACTCCATCCAAAAGCAACAGGATTATACCTGGGATTAAGAGGAGGAATGCCTCCAATGGTAGCAGTCATTTGAAGGACATGAATGCCACCAAATGATAATGGAGTATGTGGAGGAGTTGTGCCCCCAATACCAATGCTAGTATTCGTACCAATCGTTGGGATAGATTTTGAAAACTATGATGTAAATTTTGGCATACCATAGGAAAAAGGACTAGAGGCCATAAGGATGGACTAAACATTATAGCCCAGTGAGTGACAAAGAGTCCCAAAAGGGTTCATGGATATAGGTTAAGAATTCACTATAGGAAGGCCAACAATGATGATAGGCATATACAATGTTTTTAGGTATTCTAAAAATACCAAAACCCTAATCCCTTAATCTGGGATTAATTTAGAAAACTGCTAAAAATAGAAAAAACAACCCAAAAATAAATTTTGGGGCATTGCCCCAAACACTACGCATAACCAAGGGGGGCCATACCTGGCCCCCCTAGTACCCCCCTAGGAAGCACCCGATGCACATGACATAAATAACACTACTAGAGGGATTGTTAGATGCAATTGTCGAATCTGACGTGCCCACACACACACATGCAAAGAATATAACATATACCCAACACTATGACACCACGACGATTCTCACTTGGATGCTTCAAAACACCAAGGATACTCCATCCAAACTATGCCTCTTCACCTAGAGCATACCCATACTCCATTCTAGGCTACCTTTAAGTCACACTCCTACTCTAGTGCAACTCATTTGTATACTTAGACAATTTGTTAATAGTCTTAACACTTAGTCATTTAAGCATACATCCATGAAATGAAGAGAACACTTCTGAAACAAATATACAGTGCGTGAGGCACAAGGCATTCCTAACACTATTGGATTAGTTTAGAACTTCACCAAAGTCACACGACTCACGTCATCTCACCAAGACACACATATAAAGATTCTTCACACCAAGAATCATCCATCATAACAAATTTCACAACTCTTATGGAGCACCCCAACTATGCATCCACCACATACTCATCATCTCTTCTCTGTCACAAGACTTCACACATACTTGTGGTTCTATTATATAGCATGTCTCAACCAAACCTATGATAAGATGTCACCAAACTCAACCCAAAGAAAGTTGCCCCAACTCTATCCATAGAATTACCTCAAGAAAACATAAGTCCTCCCATGTGGAGCGACTTGGCTCCTTGAGGGAGGTCTCCCCTCTTCTCCCAAGTCTACCAAAGAACATTGACTCTAATATTTCTCTCTTTGTTCTCCCTTCTTGGTTGAGTGCCTTGTTCTTTTATAACGGATCCAAATGTCACCTTCACAAATCTTCATGTCCTTTGGGTGTGTCTCTTCCCTTCATAGACCAATGCACCCAAACAAACTGTAGCGCCTCTTTGTGTATGCATGTCTCCAAACAAACCCATGCGCTCATCAACCTTCACATCCATTCGAACCAACATACCCCATTCTTGGGTGCACTCCTCACATCAACGCACCCCAACCTCTTTGGTGTGCCCCTTCTCTTTGTCACTTCATGCTTGGGAAATCCCCTTGGCGTGTTCATGTTTCCAAGGTGCCTAATTTCCCAATCGATGTGAAACTTGGGTGTCTAAGCAACCCAAAATTTTGTCTCCTTAAGGACTTGGGTGAGGATCTTCGTGCTCTTCTAGCCGAAGACCTTACAAGAGGCACCTTGAAAAATCTACCTTAATGGATTCTCTATTGAGCATACAACATCATACAACAACATTTAATTGAAAGCACATATAATGATAATTGTCATTTCAATTTTAGTTTATTAGTCATTTTCTTAAGTTTGACAATTTCAATTCAAATCTTTTATCACTTAAATTTTAACTCTCAAAATTATTAACAATTTTTTCTATACTAATGAGATAGTTTTCCAGTAAATTTGACCCTCACAAATTGAACATATTAAAATTAATATACTAAATATATAAAAATTAAACTTACCAACAATATTATTAAAATCTATGATATCAATATACTAAGGGTTCCAAGGTATTGTTCCCAAAGTTTTAACTTGGAAATATATGAAATGTCATAAAGGCTATCCCATGATGCACTACAATTTTCACTCATCCTTGTTGAGGATGGTAAAACCTAGATGGTGTATATATTTTTAGAGCATTGTAGAAGTATGTTAATAAAAAACACTCTCAACAACATGGTTGGGATCATTACATGGTCAAAATTACGATTATATGGACTTCCTTTCCATCCATCACTCATCGTTGATCTAGGAATGCATAGTGTTTATGGCTAGTCGTGATAAGTAGTAATTGCTTGGATTGGTACCTATGAATTCCTTTATCTTCCTCCAGTATACATATAAGGAGGGCATGTTGAATGGAAAAAGAAATGGGTGATGTGAGCCTCCCTACAAATTCAAGGCTTGAAATCTCACATGTTGAAGGGATCTGGCCTATATCAACATTCCATCAATCGTATTTCTTGGATCATATATGTATCATTTTCATCTTCCTCCAATATATGTATAGGGATGGCAGGATGAATGGAAAAAGCAATGAGCGACAAGAGCCTTCTTGCAGATTCGAGGCCCAAAATTTCACAGGTTGGAGGGCTCTCTTAGCAGCCCCTATACCATCATTTTTTTGATCTTATTTCCTTCCCTTCAAAGCGATCTTCTTGTTTTCTCATAATACCAAACAAGTAGGAAATAAAGGGGAAGAAATAATTATCCTTTATGGCTCAGCCAGTCAGTTTCTATGCTTGTTGGAAAGAACAAACTTGACCTAAGGCATGTGAATGGTTTCTGTGGAGTGTTTTTTTAATGCAATTATTTCATACATGGTGTATTCCATTATCTATCAATATCTTACTAATATGGTGTCCAACACATCATACTCACTTGTCATGTGTAACTATTTCCAAGAGACATTTTTAGAATAAATCAAGATTGATCGTGAATTCTAATCCAAAAGACCAACATTTTCTTGGGATTCTAGAATTGTAAGACTTTGCTCATAATTGTTGGAAACATGCCAATGAATTTCCTCATGCGGTCACATGTAGATGCACATGTGCATGCATGCAATCTACTGATGAACTGTTCATGTAACTATGTGATCTATTCATGATTAGTCTATGCAACTGAGTGATAGATTTTATATATATGAGCATACCCATAGAGGTAGATTACAATGCGAGTGCAAGTGATTAAATTGTGAGAGGAGAGGATGGTTGTATGAAGGATATTGTATTTCTCCCTTGAATAAGAAGAAGGTCGATAATCATTGCCCGTGGTTTTTTCCCGATTTGGGTTTCCACATAAATCACTGTGTTAAGTGTATGATTTATGTGCTTGGTTTAATGCATGGTTGATCTTTCCTATTTTATGCTATGTTATATGCTATGTTTTTCCTCCGCTTCCCAACAAGTGGTATTAGAGCCAAGGCAAATTGAGTAGGTTCCGCAGGTGAACCAAGGAGAATTGTGTGCAAGTTTCCTATGGATGCAAGAAGGTGTGAGATTGAAAAGTACCAGATCATGGATGGTCCCTAGTTTTTGTTAGAGGCACACCGACACCACCACACTTAATAAACACTGATTTTTGAAAAATCAGTGCACACGGTTTGTGCACCACAAAGCACTAGAAAAATCGGCTCTCCCCCATCCACACTAAGGGAGCGTTGATCTGAGAATCTACGCTAGGACATCCACACTATGGGAGCGTTAATTTAAAAGGTAGTGCTCCCTTTCCACCCATAGGGGAGTCTCGATCTTCCAATACAAAATTCGCATGGGATATGGTATGAATGGTATAAACTAAAGTTTTGAAGGTTTTTTTTGTCTTATTCAAAAAGGAGATGGTCGTGAGTGGATGTTTAAACAGGTGGAGGTGAGTTTTAATAAAGGTATGATATTTAAGAAAGGTGGATGACATATAAAGTTTTTATTGGGAGAATATTAAATATTATTTTTTAAGAGTTGAACTTTTGTGTATTTGGTAAAAGGTTTTTTAAATATTTTTTAAAACTTTTTCACCATTAGTTTTAGGTTCAATCTTGAAGTATAAGATTATTATTTTATAAAGAGACTCATTTTTATAAGCTACGGTTTGGACGGTTGTTTCTGCTAATGGTGAAAGTGAAGAGTTCTAAGTTTGAGGTGGAGAAATTCAGCACTAAGAATAGCTTTGCACTATGGAAGCTTAAGATGTGGGATCTTCTTGTGCAACAAGAATTGCAAAAGGCATTGGTTGGAAAGCCAAAGAAATCGATAATCATGACAGATGAGGACTGGGGCGATCTAGATGCAAGAGCCCTCGGTACTATTCATTTATGTCTGGTAGATGAGGTGTTGTTTAACATCACTGAAGAGAAGAAAACAACAAGTTTGTGAACCAAACTAGAGATTCTGTATATGACAAAGAAATTGTTAAACATAATCTTCTTGAAGAGGCAGTTGTATATCTTGCAAATGAAAGAAGGTACAAAAATTACTGATCACTTGAATGTATTCAATAATCTGATTTTTCAATTAACTAATATGGAAGTAAAGTTCGAATATGAGGACAACACGGTTACGCTACCATGTTCATTGCCTGAGTCTTGGGATCATCTATTCACAACTGTGTGGTTTAACACAACAGATGCAATTGATTATGACACTATTCTGGGAGATTTGTTGTATGAGGAGATAAGGAAAACATCTGGTAAAGAAACCTAAACAACAGAAGAAATGGTGCTCAGAAATCGATCTACAGAAAGAGGGAAAGATCAGAAAAGTACAACCAGGTCTAAGTCAAAAGACGGTAAGGGTAAGGAAAAATGTTGGTTTTGTAGAAAATCTGGGCATCTCAAGAAGGATTGTTGGAAAAGACAACAAGCATCCAAAGAGGACTCCACAAAAGTAGAAAATTCAGCTACAAGTATGGTTGATGAATCTTTGTTTGTCTGTTTTTTCTCTCCACTTGTGTTCGCATAGAAGGTGCAGGGCAGTGATGGTTGAGTCACCATGAAAAAAAAATTGTATTTAGTTTGGAGTTGTAGAAATTATTGATTGCATGTAAATGGGCATATGTGTGTAAGACCAGGATAGGCATGCATACCCCTGGTTTATCAGGTCACATATGAAATTCTAGACATAGATTTAGGTAGATTGAATATGTTGGGGGAGGGAGGGAGGGATGTATGTTGGGTTAACCTTGACTCGGTGAAAGAGTTAATGAGTTAAATCTATGTTTAGGTCAAAGCAGGTGGTTTTTCAGATCCATGTGTTTTGGGTATCCCTTGGTATTGTTTCCATGGATTGCATGCAATTAAGCCTATAAAAGGCTTGGTGAATGTGATTGTAAATGGGCCTGGAGGTAAGCAGTGAAAGTTTACTTGGTTGGTTTGGCCGGATTTGGTCAAAGTTGTTCGAATGCAAAGTTCGAGGTGGAGCAGTGTGTCCAGTTTAGAAATATGGGTTTGTAGAAAGGTTGATGTGTTGGCAGGTCAATCAAGTGTTTGAGAATATATGATGAAGGTAAGTTTATATCCATGGAGCTTGGAAAGTATTGCAAGGAACTTGGGATCAAATAGACATTTTCAGTAATGCCAATTTGCAGCAATATTTGTGGACAAAATCGGGTGTGCCATCTGGTAACTCGGTCACCATTGGTTGCAAAAGACAAGAAGATTCAGGAAGAGATATGAAAAGGTCATCTGGTAATTACTCAAATGTGAAATTATTCAGTTATGATTCTTATGGTTTTTTATCAGCAGCCTATGATAGGACCCAAATCAAATAGGTAGATATTTGATATGGTGATGATGTTAAGGGGTATAGATTGTGGGATCCTACTACCCACAGAATCATCATGGATAGAAATGCAGTGTTTGATGAATATGCTTTTATAAAATCCAATATCATAAAATAGGAAAGGTTCAAAGCATTGCTGGTAGCGGAAAGGTATTTGGAAGGTATTGATTTCCATGAAAGTTTCTCACTAGTTGTTAAAAGCTTGTTTCTATTCATGTTGTGTTAGCACTAGTTGTGATTGTCTAGCTAGATGTTAAAACTATTTTACATGGATTTTTTTTGGATAAGCAGATGTATATGGAAGAACCAAAACGGTTATTTCAGAATCGCAACAGGAGACTTGTTTGCAAACTCAAAAATCATTGTATGGTATGAAGCATGCTAGACAAATGGTACAATATGTTGGATTCCTTCACGATGAGACAAATGTTACAGGAAGTGAGTATAACCATTGTGTTTATGGTATATTCATTATATTGGTGTTATATCTTATGCTTGTTGCAAGAACAAGCATGGTTGAGATCAACAGGTTGGCTCAGTTGGTTAGGATGTTTTTTACGAAGGATCTGGGAGCAACAAAATAAATCATGGGCATGGAAATACACAAAGATAGGAAATATGGTAAGCTTGGTTATCACAATAGCAGTATGTGGTGAAGATACTTACAAAATTCAGTATGAATAATGTGAAACTGGTAAAATCCCTTTGGCTTTCCATTGTAAATTCTCTTCAGTTTTATGTCCTAATTGATGAAGAAGAAAAGGGTTATATGTCTCAAGTATTATATTCTAGTAGGAAGCTTGATGATTTCGATGGATAAATGGTCAGTATTGCACATGCAGTTGGTGTTGTCAGTAGACACATGATGAAACCAAGTGAAGAAAATGGAAATGGGTGCTTCAAACATAGAAGCACAAGTATCACCCGCAGTGGTTGCAATGATTTGGTCTGTGGTTATGATTCATGATTTTTGGACAAGTACATCAGCTTATGATACATGTTATTGATGGAGATAGAATGTTCCATACTGGAGTGAATCATGCAGGCATTTCACATAACAATATTGTCAAAGAAGCTCAAGAGCTGTGATGGTTTTTGGATTCTCTTGGCTTGCATAAGAGGTGATGAATTAATTAAGGGCATAATATATCAGGTAAATTATTTTCAAGGTGGATATTGTGGGAAACATGCCAATGAATTTCCTCATGTGGTCACATGAAAATGCACTGCACATGCACATGTGCATGCATGCAATCTACTTATGAACTTTCTGTGTAACTATGTGTTCTATTCATGATCAGTCTGTGTAACTGAGTGATAGATGTTATATATACGAGCATATTGTTGACCCTTGGTTATGGAAGGTTGTGAATATTAGGGAAAGAAGCGCGAAGTGCGAACTGTGCGGAAGACAAGTTGACTGAGATTAGGTCGAAGTGACCAAAAGAAAAGAAAATACAGAGCGAAGTAAGAGAAAATAATTCGTTGTACGGAGAGATTGAGGAAGACAGACCAGTAAGGAAGATGGATCCTGGACGACTCAACAAGTGGAAAAATCCATCAATGGATGCTTTGGAACACCTCACAAGAAATAAGTAAAGACAGGATTGTGAAGCCCTGAAAACACGGGTCAAGTTGACCTAGGGTTTTAGACACTTAGGTTTTTGGTATTTAGGGTTTTGACACCTAGGTTTCGGCCTAAGGTTGTCCAAGAATCATTGTAATGTATAAATAAAGGTCATGAGGACCTGGGATAGGATCGGTTATGTATGATGAGTGATTGTTGTTATTGCAGTGAGAGAAGTATTGTGTGGTGAGAGAAGTCTATGTTGTAATATATTCAGCTGGGTGCGAAGATCAACTCTACAGCTGGGTGCGCAGGGAGGGGAGAGAGGAAGGGAGAGAAAGATATATTTGCGAGCAAAGAGTGCAGATATAACTGTATGATTTCATATACTATATTATAAAGCGCATTTTTTGTGGACGTAGCCCTAGGGAGAGGGTGAACCATGTATATCATGTTGTTGTGTGTGATTAATGTTGTGTTATTATGATCTATGATATACTATTAATGTAATATTGTGCTAGATCTGAGATATAGTTCACGCAATAGGCTTAAGAAAGGTAAAGAATAACTAGATCTACGTGAGATTGTTTCCCTGGATCTACTTTGCATTTCCTCTAGTTGTAGACACATGTGTCTTGCAACCCCCTATATCTACTTCGGGTGAGATTGCATCTGCTTTGTAGGTGTTTCCAAAAGGTCCAGTAGTTAGGGCTTGTTGGTGCGCTGTTAGAACTGAACCCTGGGTCTACCCATGTTCCAAAAAATCTGTTGCCGGGACCGAGATCATTTTGAGGGAATGTCAAGGTGGTTTCCATCGAAGATGTAGATTCATACGTGGATAGAAGAACAAGAAAAGGACTTCACAGGAGCTTAGAATAAGAACCCTAATATTAGTACAGAAGACTAGTTGGGAAGGTATATCTTTACTAATATACACGAGATTTTATTTGGAGGAATTCCTAAGGAACTATATGAGTGGCTAGCCAGATTAGCAGATACCCAGTTTGAAATCAGACTCAGACCACCTATGGTTTGGATGTCGGCGCTGATCAAGAAGGTCAAGAGAGTTGATAACACCGTGTCAAGAGCAGTAGATCACTAGTTTGATAGTACCATTGGAGGGTACATTACTGAGTTTGTTATTGATAGAGTAGAATCATATATCTAAGCAGAGAGATATATATTTAAGGGATCGAGAGGAAAATTTTTACACTTCTTGAAGTTGAAGATCAAGATGTTATTGCATGAGAATAACATCCCAAAGATACAATAGTAGTTCAGATTGAAAAAGCTAATGTTCAAAAATTCAGATAGTGATAGCGACACAGAGGTCAGACACACGCGCAATGGGAGAACCTTTAGAGAAGTTCCTTTGGTGAACTTGTTAGAGAAGAATCATGAACCACCAGCATAGGAAGAAGGGTTCTACAATAGAGAAGAAGAAGAGTTACTAAATGAGTAACATTTAGAGTCCACTAGGGCAGAAGAAGCGAAGGTTGAAGAACCTCGCCGAGAAGAGTCAGAAACTTCAGGGACTGCGTAGACTATTGAAGTAAGTAATATTACGCCTCACATTGTTTTAACATCATTAAGTAACCAGAGTAACCTAATTTATTAGAGAACTCAGAGAAATGGTACAAGTGGTTTAGTGCATACTCAATCCGGAACCCTAGGAAGATCTATGGCAGATGAGATGAGGTTACCCACCTTTAGGGGAGATGGATCTGAAGATCTTGATCAACATTGGTTCTTATGCGAAGCTATATGGAGTATTAATAATGTCACTGATGAAGCTATTAAGAGAGATCAATTTAGTACTACCCTATGAGACCACGCACTAAGCTGGTACATGAAGTTCATCCAAGGAGTTGTCCAGCCGAAATCGTTGAACGAGATCAAGACTACATTGATTATAGAATTCAGGAAACTAAAGTCAGAGTCGCAGTGTATCACAAAGTTGAAATAAATCAAGCATAAAGTATCTGAACCTTTTTGGGAGTTTGATCAGAGATTTAAGACTCGCACAGGTCATTTAAGTTTTCAGATTCCAGATGAATAGAATAAATAATGGTTCATTGTTTTCCTCCTACCACACATCAGAGTCCCTTTGATGCAACAAAAGATCAATTCGCAAGTTGATGCGCTGGATATCTCTATGAAACTAAAATCAGCCCCTATGGGAGAGTCCAGCTCAGGTATGAGTCAAATTTTGAGTCAGCTAGCTAGCTTATCACTGCAGATCGAAGATATGAAGAAAGATAAGGGAAAAGATAAAGGATAAGATATTTGATGTATCATATGCAAATCAGAAGGTCATGACAAGGAGCATTGTTATCTATTTCATGAGTACTTGGCTTCAGGAGCCCTGAGCCCTTTGAAATAGGTTACTCTACCTTGGTGCGAGGTATGTAGAAATAGACATCACCTTGGAGAATGTTATTACATGCAAACATATGTCCAGACACCTACCAACCTTTACTGCACATTCTATAAATATGTGGGGCATGATGAGAAATATTGTAGGGATTATGATCCCTTGCATGAAATATTAAGAGACACATATATAATTCAAGGAGAAGTACAACAAGAAGGAAATACTACGCAGTTTAACTCCCAAGGAAGAGGAAACTTCAACCCTCGTGGCGGATTCAAAGGAAGAGGACAAGGAGGAGGCATGGGCTGAGGTTGAGGTCAGATCATTTGTTATAATTGCGCACAGGCAGGTCACTTGGCAAGGGACTTTCAGAACCCTTGTACCACTTGTAGTTACTGCAACTCATTTGAACATGTCATAGAAGATTGTCTTGCGTTGTTAGCCAAACTTCAGAAAATACAAGGAGGGAACCAAAAAGTACAACTAATATCAACATAACCTCATGGAGTGGATCCTAGAGTCGTTGTTATAACTAGAGGATGCACTACTATAGGATAATATAGGGCGACCCTAGGGAATCTTACAGAAGAATTAGGAGTTAAAAGAGTTGCAGAGAAGACACAGGAGTTTGATCCAAAAAAATAGAAGCAAACATTTAAAGAGGCAAGAAAAGAGTTTGGAAGAGATCATCCTTCTTCATCAAAGGCACAACCAGAAGTGAGAGAATGTGGAATGCCCCTAGCCTTTGATCATTCTGCTTCACCCGGAGAAGGAAAAGAGGTAAGCAGACTTATGGAATTCTTATGTACTTGCATTAATTTGATTAAGGATGAAAAATCCATACAAGAACTACAAAATTTGATCAGACAGTATGAGATAGGAAGGGTAGATCCTCTACTGAATAAAGCAGTACATCAACTATCCAAAAAGATAAGGACAAATAAGGAACTACACCTTAATGCCCAAATTGGATATTATGATATATATTATGTGGTCCTCGACTTAGGGTCGGAGGTTAATGTTATGACGAAGCAGACCTGGGAACTAATGGGAAAACCTAAGTTGATATATTCCCCTATCAGGCTTAGGATGGCTAATCAGCAGGCAGTAAGCCCCTTTGGTAGGATGGAACATGTCCCTGTGGACATCGACGGGGTAAGAACATTTGTGGACTTCGAGGTGATTGAGATAGTTGATGATTATTGTCCTTATCCTGCATTGTTAGGAATTGATTGGGATTTCAACAATTCCACTGTTGTTGAATTAAAGAAAATAAGAATGACATTCGAAGGTGATGGCCTTAAGGCTATTGCTCCGTTGGATCTTGATGAAGGTCGAATATACACAGAACCTATCATATAACATGACCATGCATATGAGCTAGAGAATATATATAAATTGATAGCAAGACAAAATGATTACATTAAACCTACAGAAGATGGGAATTTAAGATGGAGAAGTGATAATGCATGCTCATCAGACTCGGAAGAAGCACTGGAGAATTGGTAGAACAAAATGTATGAAGTTTCTACGTGGAGATGTTCTAGATTGACCAGGGAAGTTCACTGGATTGACATAGAAGTAAGTAACTTGCCCACCTTTGATGGTTTAAATCATTTAGAAACGTTCTTACTAGAATTTGAGGAAGTTGTACCAGTACAACAAAGATTGTTGGCACTGGATGATTCTTTCAAATATACTCCACCAAGATGGTGGGGGACACATAAAAAGAACATCGCGGACTGGATGCAATGTCTCACTTTGATGACAACGCAATTTTCAAGCAACATTGAAGGATGTGAAGTTATATACACATGTCAAAGTTGTCTGAAGGACCTTGTGTGAGGTTATGAGGAGGCATGGAGAAGCATTCCTCGAGAACAATGGGTGCATAGTTCATCAATACTCTAGACACAATGCCTATTAATTGGTATCTTCAAGAAGAACTGTGCCTCACCACTTCAGATTGGTATGGTACGAATTGGAACTTTGTAGATACATTTTTATTTGAAAGTCAACATCCCATGGTGGATCAAGCTTTATAGGTTTTCATACAAAAAATATTTGAGGAGGCACCTAGCCTCCCTGTGGAGCAAGAAGAGGATGAATGGACTTCACCTCTTCAAAAATTGCAAGGATGTTACAATATCAATGTCGATGAAGACGATGATCCTAGGAATGTGAACATCATAGAAACAAAAGGACAGAGAGATGTATAAGGACTAGGAGTTGAACTACCTTTCATTGGAAAACCGATCAAATTCAAGATAATATTGGAACATAGAAAGCACCTAAGCTTTCTAATGTTGGAGATTACTGGGATGATGCCACCATTGATAAGATCACATAATTGCTGCATGAATATCAGGACTTGTTACCAATAAAGTTCACTGATATGAAGGGCATAAAAGGGCCCATGGGAGAGATGAAGATCCCCTTGAAACCATATGCAAGGCCAGTTAAGCAGAGACCCTATAGATTGAATCCCAAATATAAGGAAAAAGTTAAGATTGAACTAGACCGAATGTTGGAAGCAGGAATCATAGAACCTGTGGAAGAGTCAGAATGGATTAGTCCTATGGTGGTACAAGATAAAATACAATATATATCAGGATCTGTGTATATCTCAGAAAGATGAATTATGTTTGTTGGCATGACCCATTCCCTACACCGTTTATAGATGAAGTGTTAGATAATTTAGGAGGACGGGAGGTATATTCCTTTATAGATTGATTTTCAAGTTATCACCAGATCAGGATTACCAAGGAAGATCACCACAAGACCACATTTGCAACAGAATGGGGTTCCTACCAGTACATAGTGATGCCTTTCGGATTGAAGAATGCACCAACCATATTTTCCAGGGTGGTGGTAGAATCATTCAAGGAATTTTTACACAAATGTTTGGAAGCATATTTTGATGATTGGACTGTTTTTAGCTTATTACAAAATCATATTGAATGTTTAAGACTAATGTTGGATAAGTGCAGGCAATGTCAGATTGCCCTGAATCTGAAGAAGTGCATCTTCTTTTCACCCTTTGGAGTGTTGTTGGGTCATATTGTGTGTAAGCAGGGGTTGCTGGTAGATCCGTCCAAGATTTCCATTATTGTTGGTCTACCCCCTCCTACTTTAGTCAGACAGTTGTGCACTGCGCCGATACATACTAAACACTACAAGAAGTTCATTAAGGGTATGCACATATTACAACACCCATGGAGAAGCTTCTAAGAAAACATTATCAGTTTCAATGGACAAAAGAATGTCAACAGAGCTTCGACACACTGAAACAAAAAATGGTTACTGCGCCTATTCTAGTTTTCCCAGATTGGCGTAAGGAATTTCATGTACATGTCGATGCTTCATCTATTGCACTAAGAACAATGTTATCACAACCAGGAGGATGAGATATTGACCATATGTTATCCTTTGCTAGCAGGAAGCTATCTACAGTTGAGATAAACTACACTACCATTGAGAGAGAAGGTTTAGCCTTGGTGTACACACTGCAGAAGTTTCAACACTACTTGTTGGGAGGACATTTTGAGATGTTCACTGATCACTCTGCGTTGAAATACCTAGTCAACAAGCTAGTGTTGAGGGGAAGAATATGTAGATGACTACTATTATTCCATGAATATGATTTTGAGATTGTGGTCAAGCCAGGGAGAATGAACAAGGGACCTAATCATTTGTCTAGGTTAGAGCATGGAGAGGACCCTACTAGTTTGGAGGATACACTACCAGATGCACAATTGTTGGCCATCAGAAGGGTTGATGACCACTTCATTGAGATAGTCCAATTCCTATCAACATGAATGGCACCTAGTGAATATACAATCATCTAGAAGAAACAAATGGTAGTACCCGCTGCATATTTTTCACTTATAGCCGAACAATTATACAAGATGGGACCTAATGAGATCCTGAGGAGATGCGTTATGGAGGCAGAAAGACCACTAATTTTAGTAGAAGCACATGAACGCATCGCAGGAGGACACTACGTAGGGAAATTAACAACGTAGAAGGTTCTTAGAGCTAGCCTCTAGTGGCCTACTTTACATAAAGATGCGAAGGAATAATATAAAGCCTGCGATGTATGCCAAAGAATTGGGAAGCCTTCCTAAAGAGATGAGATGCCTTTAGAACCACATCTGATGTTGCAATCATTTGAGAAATGTGCAATTGATTTTTTGGGACCTATAAACCCACTAGGGAAGCACACAGGAGCTAGATACATCATCATTATGAAAAAATATTTGACAAGATGGGCAGAAGCAAGAGTAGTTAAGGACTATAGTGCAACTACAGCTGCGTGATTTATATTTGAGGATATCATAACCAGGTTTGGATGCTCGAAGACCCTAATGAGCGATCAAGGAACACAATTTATTAATAATACTATTGAAGCTTTGACTCAAGAATTTGAATTCTTCCATCATAAGAGTACTCCTTACCATCCACAAGCGAACAGGACGGTCGAAGCTTTCAAACATATCTTGGAGACAACACTGACGAAGATTTATAGAATGAACAGGGCTGACTGGGATTTGGGAGTACGAGCAATGCTATGGGCCTATAGAACTACTTGAAAGAAAATAACAATGCAGACTCCCTTTAAGTTGGTGTGTGGACGAGAAGCAGTTGTCCCTATGGAATATTTGGTTCCTAGTCTCATAACTACATCATTCACAGATATGGATGACATTGGTGCTATTCGAGAGAGGTTTGCACAATTGGTAGAACTAGAAGAAGATTGATTTATCGCAGGATTCCATCAGCAGGTACAGAAGGAATGAGAAAAGGCCTATCATGATAGGCACATCAAGAAGAAATCCTTCAAGCAAGGAGATCTGGTATTGGTATACAACAAAAAGTTCATGAAGCATCCAAGCAAGTTCATAACACATTGGCTTGGACCATATGAATTTGCTTACGTTACAGAAGGAGGAGTCGTGTAGTTGAAAACTTTGAATGGAGAATGGAAGGAAGGTTTGGTGAAAGGGATTCGGTTGAAATTGTACTATGACAACCAATTGCCTCACAAATCTCAATAGAAGCATGAGAAAATGGGTCTAGGTACTAGGTGTAGTTGAAATTGTGTACCAGACACAGAAAAGACAATCTGCACAAGGGAAGAAGGGTGGGACAGAGCAAAAAACACAAGCTACCTTGCGCAGTCCGAAGACAAAGAAAAATAGAAGGTTCAGACCTAAAGTGGCTCAGGATGAGTCACATGTGAGTGTTGGGGGCATGTAGGCCCTTGGTTATGAAAGGTTGTGAATATTAGGGAAAGAAGCATGAAGTGAAAACTGCGCTGGAGACAAGTTAACTGAGATTAGGTCGAACTGACCAAAAGAGAAGAAAAGACAGAGTGAAGTAAGAGAAAACAAGTCTTTAGATGGGAAGATCAAGGAAGACATATCAGTAAGGAAGATGGATCATGGACGACTCAGCAAGCGGAAAAAGGCACCAATGGATGATTTGGAGCACCTTGTAAGAAAGAAGAAAAGACGAGTTGGTAAAGCCCTGAAAATGCGAGTCAAGTTGACCTAGGTTTTTAGACACCTAGGTTTTTGATATTTAGGGTTTTGACACCTAGGTTTCAGCCTAAGGTTGTCCGAGAATCATTGTATTGTATAAATAAAGGTCAGGAGGACCCAGGATAGGGTTGGTTATGTATGATGAGTGATTGTTTTTATTGTAGAGAGAGAATTATTGTGTGGTGAGAGAAGTCTGTGTTGTAAGATCTTCAACTGGGTGCGAAGATCAACCCTACAACTGGGTGCACAGGGAGGGGAGAGAGGAAGGGAGAGAAAGAGAGATATGCAAGATAAGAGTGCATATAGAACTATATGCTTTCATCTACTATATTATAAAGAGCAATTTTTTGGATGTAGCCCTAGGGAGAGGGTGAACCACATATATCATGTTGTTGTGTGTGATTGATGTTGCATTCTTCTTGTCTCTGATATACTATTAATGCAATATTGTGTTAGATTTGATATATAGTTCACATAGTAGGATTAAGAAAGGTAAAGAATAACCATATTTGTGTGAGAGTGTTGCCCTAGATATAGTTTTCATTTCCTCTTGTTGTAGACACGTGTGTCCTACAACTCCCTAGGGCTACTTCGAGTGAGACTGCATCTGCTTTGCAAGTGTTTCCGAAAGGGCCAGTAGTTAGGGCTTGTTGGTGCAATGTTAGAACTGAACCCTAGGTCTGCCCATGTGCCAATAGATACCCATAGAGGTAGAGTACAATGTGATTGCAAGCAAGTACATTGTGAGAGGAGAGGATGGTTGTATTCCTATGAAGGATATTGTAGTTCTCCCTTGAATAAGAAGAAGATGGATAATCATTCCCATTGGTTTTTCCCAATTTGGGTTTCCAAATAAATCCCTATGTCAACTGTATGATTGATGTGCTTGGTTTAATGCATGGTTGATCTTGCTTATTTTATGCTCTATTGTATGTTATGTTTTTCTTCTGCTACCCAACAAGTGGTATCAAAGCCAAGGAAAATTGAGTAGGTGTCGCAAGTGAGCCAAGGATAATTGTGGGTAGGTTTTCTGTGAGCACAAGAAGGTGTGGGATTGAAGAGTATCAGATCATCAATGCTCCCTAGGCAGTGTTAGAGGTGCGTTGACGCTCTCACCCTTAAGAAAAATTGATTTTCGGAAAATCGGTGCATGTGGTTTGTGCACCACAGAGCACTAGAAAATCGACGCTCCCCCATTCACACTAACAGATCATTGATCTCAGAATCGGTGCTAGGAAATCCACACTACGAGAGCCTTGATTTAAAAAGTAGCGCTCCCTTTCCACCCATAGGGGAGCGTTGATCTTCAAATACAAAATTCGCATGGGATATGGTATGACTGGTATAAACTAAAGTTTTGGAGGGTTTTTTTTTGTCTTATTCAAAAAGGACATGGTCGTGAGTTGTTGTTTAAAAAGGCATAGGTGAGTTTTAATAAAGGTAGAATATTATTTAAGAAAGGTGGATGCCATATAAAGTTTTTATTAGGAGAATATTAAATATTATTTTTTAAGAGTTCAACATTTGTGGATTTGGTAAAAGGTTTTTTAAATATTTTTTTAAACTTTTTCACCATTAGTTTTAGGTTCAATCTCGAAGTATATGGTTATTCTTTTATAAAGAGACTCAATTTTATAAGCTACAGTTTGGATGGTTGTTTTTGCAGATGGCGAAAGTGCAGAGTTCTAATTTTGAGGTGGAGAAATTCAGCTGTAAGAATAGCTTTGCGCTATGGAATCTTAAGATGTGGGATCTTCTTGTGCAACAAGGATTACAAAAGGCATTGAATAGAAAGTCAAATAAACCGAACGGAATGATAGATGAGGACTGGGAGGATATGTATGCAAGATGACTAAGTACTATTCATTTGTGTCTAGTAGATGAGGTGTTGTTTAACATCGCTGAAGAGATGACAACAATAGGTTTGTGGACCAAACTGGAGAGTCTCTATATGACAAAGAACTTGTCAAACATAATCTTCTTGAAGATGCAATTCTATAAATTGTGGATGAAAGAAGGTATGAAAATTATTGATCACTTGATTGTATTCAATAATATGATTTTTCAATTAAATAATATGGAAGTAAAGTGTGAAGATGAGGACAAAGTGGTTACGCTATTGTGTTCATTTCCTGAGTCTTGGGATCATCTCGTCACAACTGTGTGGCTTAACAAAACAAATGCCATTGATTATGACACTATTGTGGGAGCTTTGTTGTTTGAGGAGATAAGGAAAATATATAGTAAAGAAACCTCAACATTAGAAGAAATGGTGGTCAGAGGTCAATCTAAAGAAGGAGGGAAAGATAATAAAGTTTCAACCCAGTCTATGTCAAAAGAGAGTAAGGGTAAGGCAAAATGTTGGTTTTGTGGAAAAATCTAGGCATCTACAGAAGGATTGTTGGAAAGGACAACAAGCATCTAAAGAGGACTCCACAAAAGAAGCAAATTTAGCTACAGGTATGGTTGATGAAGTTTTTCATGTCTGTTGTTTCTCTCGACCTGTGTTCGCATAGAAGGTGTAGGGCAGTGAGGGTTGAGTCGCCGTGAAAAAAAAATGTATTTACTTTGGACTTGGAGAAATTATTGGTTGCATGTAAATGGGCATATGTCTGTAAGACCTGGATAGGCATGCATACCCCTGGTTTATCATGTCACCTATGAAAATTCTAGACATAGATTTAGGTAGATTGAATATGTGGGGGGGGGGCATGTATGTTGGGTTAACCTTGACTCAGTGAAAGAGTTAATGAGTTAAATCTATGTTTAGGTCAAAGAAGGCGGTTTTTCGGGTCCATGTGTTTTGGGTATCCCATGGTATTGTGTCCATGGATTGCATGCAATGAATCCTATAAAAGGATTGGTGAACTCCATTGTAAATGGGCCTGGAGGTAAGCAGTGAAAGTTTACTTGGCTGGTTTGGCCAGATTTGGTCAAAGTTGTTCGAATGCAAAGTTTGAGGTGGAGTAATGTGTCTAGTTTAGAAAGGTGGGTTTGTAGAAAGGATGATGTGTTGGTAGGTCAATCAAGTGTTTGAGAATATATGATGAAGGTAAGTTCATATCCATGGAACTTGGAAAGTATTGCAAGGAAGTTGGGATCAAATAGGCATGTTCAGTAATGCCAAGTTKCATCAATAGTTGTGGATAGAAGCAGTTGTGCTATCTGGTAAATCGKTCACCATCRGTTGCAAAAGAGAGAAATATTCAGGAAGAGGTATGAAAAAGTCATATGGTAATTACTCAAATGTGAAATTATTCGGTTGTGATGCTTATGGTTTWTTATCAACAGTCTATGATAGGACCCAGATCAAATAGGTAGATCTTTGATATGGTGATAATGTTAAGGGATGCAGACCGTGGGATCCTACTACCCACAGAATCATCATGTGAAGAGATGTAGTTTTTGATGAACATCCTTTTATAAAATAAAATATAGTAAAATATGAAAGGTTCAAAGCATGTCATGTAGCGGAAAGGTATTTGGAAGGTATTGATTTCCATGAAAGTTTCTCACTAGTTGTTAAAATCTTGTTTCTATTCATGTTGTGTTAGCATTAGTTGTGATAGTACATCTAGATGTTAAAACTATTTTACATGGAGCTTTTTGGATAAGGGGATGTATATGGAACAACCAGAATGGTTAGTTCAGAATCACAACAGGATATTTCTTTGCAAACTCAAAAAACATTGTATGGTCTGAAGCATGCTAGGAAAATGGTACAAGATGTTTGATTCCTTCATGGTGATCCAAATTTTACAGGAAGTGAGTATAACCATTGTGTTTATGGCATATTCATTATCTTGGTGTTATATGTTATGCTTGTTTCCAACACAAGCATGGTTGAGATCAACAGGTTGGCTCAGTTGGTTAGGAAGTTTGTTATGAAGGATCTGGGAGCAACAAAATAAATCATGGGTATGAAAATACAAAGAGACAAGAAATATGGTAAGCTTGGTTATCACAACAAAATTATGTGGTGAAGATACTTAGGAAATTCAGTATGAATAATGTGAAACTGGTAAAATCCCTTTGGCTTTCCATTGTAAATTTTCTTCAGGTTTATGTCCTAATTGATGAAGAAGAAAATGGTTATATGTCTCGAGTATTATATTCTAGTAAGAAGTTTGATAATTGCGATGGAGAAATGGTGAGTATTCACATGTAGTTGATGTTGTCAGTAGACATATGGTGAAACCAAGTGAAGAGAATGGAAATGGGTGCTTCAAACATAGAAGCACAAGTATCACCCACAGTGGTTGTAGTGATTTGGTCTCTAGTTATGATTCATGAGTTTTGGACAAGTACATTGGTTTACGAGACAAGTTACTGATGGAGACAGAATGGTCCATACTGGAGTGAATCGTGCAGGCATGTTCATGTAATGGTATTGTCAGAGAAGTTTGGGAGTTGTGATGGTGTTTGGATTCTATTGGATTGTAGAAAAGGTGATGAATTAATTAAGGGCATGATATATTAGGTAAATTGTTGTCAAGGTAGATATTGTTGGAAACATGCCAACAAATTTCCCCATGTGGTCACATGCATATGCATGCAATCTACTTATGAACTCTTTGTGTAACTATGTGATATATTCATGATCAGTCTGTGTAATTGAGTGATAGATGCTATATATACAAGCATACCCATAGATTTAGAGTACAATGTGAGTGCAAGTGAGTACATTGTGAGAGGAGAGGATGGGTGTATGCCTATGAAGGCTATTGTAGTTATCCCTTGAATAAGAAGAAGACCGATAATCATTGGCCATGGTTTTTTCCCAATTTGGGTTTCCTTATAAATCATTGTGCCAAGTGTATGATTGATGTGATTGGTTTAATGCATGGTTGATCTTGCTTATTTTATTCTCTTTTATATGCTATGTTTTGCTTCCGCTACCCAACAAGTGGTATCGGAGCCAAGGCAAATTGAGTAGGTCTCGCACGTGAGCCAAGGTGAATTGTGTGCAGGTTTCCTGTGAGTGAAATAAGGCATGATATTGAAGAGTATCAGATCATCGGCACTCCCTAGGTAGTGTTATAGGTGCGTCGACGCTCTCACACTTAAGGAACACTAATTTTCAGAAAATCATCGCACATGATTTGTGCACCACTGAGCGCTAGAAAATCGGTGCTCCCCCATCCACACTAAGGGAGCATTGATCTCATAATCGATTCTAGGACATCCACACTACAAGAGAATTGATTTAAAAAGTAGTGCTCCCTTTCCACCCATAGGGGAGCGTCGATATTCCAATACAAAATTCATGTGGGATATGGTATGAATGGTATAAACTAAAGTTTTGAAGGTTTTTTTTTTGTCTTATTCAAAAAGGACATGGTTGTGAGTGGATGTTTAAAAAGGTGGAGGTGATTTTTAATAAAGGTAGGATATTATTTAAGAAAGGTGGATGCCATATCAAGTTTTTATTGGGAGAATATTAAATATTGTTTTTTAAGAGTTGAAATTTTGTGTATTTAGTAAAAGGTTTTTTAAATATTTTTTAAAACATTTTCACCATTAGTTTTAGGTTCAATATTGAAGTATAAGGTTATTATTTTATAAAGAGACTCAGTTTTATAAGCTACGGTTTGGATGGTTGTTTCTGCTAATGGAGAAAGTGCAGAGTTTTAAGCTTGAGGTGGAGAAATTCAGTGGTAAGAATAGCTTTGCGCTATGTAATCTTAAGCTGTGGGACCTGCTTGTGCAACGAGGATTGCAAAAGGAATTGGATGAAAGTCAAAGAAACCAAGCATGGCAGATGAGGACAGGGAGGATATGGATGCAACAGCCCTCAGTACTATTCGTTTGTTACTGGAAGATCAAGTGTTGTTTAATGTCGTTGAAGAGATGACAAAAGCAGGTTTGTGGACCAAACTGGAGATTTTGTATATGAAAAAGAACTTGTCAAACAAATTATTCTTGAAGAGGCAGTTGTATAGCTTGCAGATAAAAGAAGGTACGAAAATTACTGATCACTTGAATGTCTTCAATACTCTAATTTGTCAATTAACTAATATGGAAGTAAAGTTTGAAGATGAGGACAAGGCAGTTACGCTAATGTGTTTGTTGCCTGGGATCATCTGGTCACAACCATGTGGTTTAACACAACACATGCCATTGATTATGACACCATTGTGGGATCTTTGTTGTCTGAGGAGATATGGAAAGCATTTGGTAAAGAAACCTCAATAGCAGAAGCAATGGTGGTCATAGGTCAATCTATAGAAGGATGGCAAGATCAGAAAGGTACAACCAAGTCTAAGTCAAAAGACAGTAAGGGTAAGGCAAAATGTTGGTTTTTTGGAAAATATGGGCATCTCAAGAAGGATTGTTGGAATAGACAGCAAGAATCCAAAGAAGACTCCACAAAAGAAGAAAATACAACTATAGGTATGGTTGATGAAGTTTTGTCTGTGTTTTGTTTCTCTCCACCTGTATTCACATAGAAGGTGCAGGGCGGTGATGGTTGAGTCACCGTGAAAAAAAAAAATTGTATTTACTTTCGACTTGTAGAAATTATTGATTGCATGTAAATGGGAATATGTATGTAAGACATGGATAGGCATGTGTATCCCTAGTTTATCGGGTCACCTATGAAAATTCTAGACATAGATTTAGGTAGATTGAATATGTGGGGGGAGCATGTATGTTGGGTTAACCTTGACTCGGTGAAAGAGTTAATGAGTTAAATCTATGTTTAGGTCAAAGCAGGTGGTTTTTGGGGTCCATGTGTTTTGGGTATCTCATGGTATTGTTTCCATGGATTGCATGCAATGAATCCTATAAAAGGCTTGGTGAAATCCATTGTAAATGGGCCTGGAGGTAAGAGGTGAAATTTTACTTGGTTGGTTTGACCGAATTTGGTCGAAGTTGTTCAAATGCAAAGTTCAAGGTGGAGCAGTGTGTCCAGTTTAGAAATGTGGTTTTGTAGAAAGGTTGATGTGTTGGCAGGTCAATCAAGTGTTTGAGAATATATGATAAATGTAAGTTCATATCCATGGAACTTGGAAAGTATTGCAAGGAAGTTGGGATCAAATAGGAATGTTCAGTAATTCCAAGTTGCAACAATAGTTATGGACAAAAGTGGTTGTGCTATCTGGTAAATCGGTCACCATCGGTTGCAAAAGAGAGGAAGATTTAGGAAGACATATGAAAAGTTCATCTGGTAATTAATCAAATGTGAAATTATTCGGTTGTGATGCTTATGGTTTTTTATTAGTAGTCTATGATAAGACCCAGATCAAATAGGTAGATCTTTGATATGGTGATGATGTTAAGGGGTGCATACTGTGGGATCCTAATACCCACAAAATCATCATGGACAGAGATGTAGTGTTTGATGAATCTCCTTTTATAAGATCAAATATATTAAAATATGTGTTACACCTTAATTTGGTCACCCCAGTGATCCATTGACAACATGTGTTCATGTTCCCAAAAAGAGCCTTTCTTCATGAGGAAAGTGATTGAATTTCTCTTCTCAAAAACCCTATTAAGGAAGGTTGTTGCAGGTTGCACTATACACAAGGTGAGACGATGCCTGATCATCGCCCCCGGCTCTAAAATTGGGATGCAATGTCTCTGCAGGCTTCTCTATAGATAGGGTGCGACGATTTTAAAAGACTAAGAAAAGGACAAGTTTCATGAAAGTTATAGAAGGGATCTTCTAGAAGGTGAGGTGGCATCTGTATGGTTGGGATCTTACTCACTTCCCTGATTTGGTGGGATCATCCTAATCTCTTCAACCATCTCTCCCTCACATTATATAAAGAGAGATTTCTCATGGAAAAGGCTAAGGTTAATGAAGGTTGAATAGGATGAGAATTGGATCCAATTCAACCTTCATTAACCTTAGCCTTTTCCATGAGAAATCTCTCTTTATAGGATGACAATGAGAAGAGAAATTGATATTTAAATGGTATGTTTCCCATCTCTTGTTAAATAGTAAACTCAATGGTTAGAGCTTATGGAAAGCATTATATTTTGTTCTATTTTGTTCTAGATCTAGGTGGATCTAGGGAGATTTTTTTATGTCTTCATTTACCGATAAGTCTCATAATAAAATTGGATACCATCCCAGGGAATACGACCGCATTTTGATTTTTTTCTTCCCATTCACCTTTATCCTACCTTCCTATGTTAAATTTCATTCTTTGAGTTTGTGGGTGATCCGTCTAGACTCCCTAGGTCTAGAGGTTCCATTAGATTTTTTGTCTTTCTCCCATTTTTTCTTCATTTATGGATATCGTTGCACTGTGTCTCATTGACATCCTGCGATGACCCTTACACTTCACACTCTTCTTGACCATACCAGTGCAATGATGTCTCACTGTGCTCTGCTAGCACCCTGTGACAACCTGTTCTCGGCCTAAGAAATGGGTCACGGGCTGGATCCCGTCCAAGAGGTGGGTGCCTCAAGGGGGGATGCACAGAACAACCGGACCTCGGCCTTCAACCCTTCACGGGTATCTCCCTGC
>JZKD02S0706275.1:218189-236339 GCA_000966675.3 Picea glauca | reverse complement strand
CATATATTTGGTACTTATCAAAAACCAATATCACAATTTCTCGAAGGCTGTCCTTACAAAAACAAAATGGCTTTTATTCTAGGAAACACAATTTGAAGAATTAGGTTATTAAAAACAATCCTGGAATTATGATGAAACCCTCCCCCCATAAAATTCAGTTAGAAGCTAGAACATGCTGATTGGAGAATCATTTTGAAATGCCAAGTCCAGCCCACAAACAGATTTATCAAATAATGTCTTTGATGGCATTTTAAATATACAGTTACTTGGTATTTTGTTTTTGTCTTATTTTGTTGCAGGTGACTCACGAGGAGCATATGGAAGCGAATACCACAACAGGCAACGCAACCAAAAGGATCTCGAGAGGAATTAAAGATAAGGTCTTAACTAGAGATATAAATCTTTTACATATTTTTATTGTTCTGCTCAGATTTCAAACTTGAAGGAATTTGATTAAGAAGGAATTTGAATAGATATTGTAGAAGATGACAGAAAGTTGTTGTGAGCAAGGCCATTCTATTACTAAAAAACTAAATTCGGATGGAAGGGTCGAGACGAGGTTGGGCAACAGAATCAGTAACACAATCAGGGGTACCGGGCTTGCCTCGATATCGGGATAGAAGGAGGTCTAGGAAACTAGTCTGTTGACCGGGCTAAGGTAACAAAGTTAGACCGAGATGAATGACTGACTTCCTCTACACTTGGAGCAGATTATTTCATAAAAACCTTTGCATTTGCTTTTCATTTAGATAAACCTTTTGTTAGAGGGGTCTGAGGAAAGATCGGGTCATCCCGGGTATTCAAAATGATTTTCTATTAATGAAGATTACTAAAAAACTAAATTCGGATGGAAGGGTCGAGACGAGGGAAACATTAAATAATCCAACAAATTTTTTGACATTGTTTAGTCACATAAATAAAAATTAGCACACACGCCTGTTTAAACCAGTTCATTTTAAAACAATTTTAAAACAAAAATTTTAAAACAATTTTTACCATACCGAACAGTTTTTTACAAATTTTAAAACAAATTTTACCATACCGAACAGTACCATACCGAACAATTGTTTTACTTATCAAAAATTTTAAAACAAATTTTACCATACCGAACAATTGTTTTACAAATTTTAAAACAAATTTTTTTACCGAACAGTACATGAAACTTACCTCTCCACGACCCGTGCGACCTCTCCACCACGCCTGTGACCTCCGCCACCTTTCCACGACCCCTGCGACCTCTCCATGACCACTGCGACCTCTCCACCACCACTACGACCTCACGACCTCCCGACGTCCTCCACCGACGCTCGGCGACCTCACAAACATACGCTCGACAACCTCATAAACTCTCGCAGAGGCGACCTCACAAACTCTCGCAGAGGCGACCTCACAAACTCTCGTAGAGGCGACCTCACAAGCTCTTGCAGAGGCAATTAGGCCAATTGTTTTTCGAAAACACTGAAACTCGATCTGTGGGTAATATATTAACAATATTTCGGCCAAAAGATAGTTCGACCGAACTAGTTTTTGGCCGAATACTATTTCGGCCGAACTATCTTTCGGCTGAAAACATATTGCCGGAAAGAAAATATCCGGCCGACCAAATTTCTACACGCAAATCGAGGGGGCGGTTATTGCACCGTTCGATTTGACGTTTAGTTTTTTGGCCGAAACATAGTTTGGCCGAAAATATTATCTTTCGGCCGGAAAATATTTTTAGTTCGGCCGAAAAAAGGTTTTTCGAAATTTTGGAGACCCAATTGTCACGAAAGTGTAACCCACCTTCGTGATTTCACCCTGGTGTATTTGAGGGGCATAGTGGAGTATTGTTTGAGATATATTGGAGATGGTGAAGTGAAGTTCCACATGTATATAGAATCGGGTTGGAAAGGTAGTGAAACCAATAGGAATATCACTTTAGTTTTCTTTACATTGGGATCAATGATGATATCCTTGTCTATAAAGAGGAAAGATTTCTTGGCATTTAACTCAGCAGAGCTAGAATACATGAAAATGACTACAACTAGTTTTGAGGATATCTAGCTTTGCAAGTTACTAGCAAGATTTTTTATCAAGAGTTGGATCCCATGGTCATTTGTTGTGATAATCAGAGTTGTATCAAAATATTTGATATTATATTATTATATTATTTCAAGATAGGCCCAAGAATATAGATATTATATATCACTTCATGCGAGATAGAATAATAAGAAAGCAAGGAAGCTCAAGTATATTCCTAGAGAAAGTAGTTGATATTTTGAAAAAATGCTTGGAAAAAGAGAAGTTTGAGGCATTCAAAGACAAAATTGGATTGGTGTACAATTCCTTCCTCTATAATAGGGAGTGTTGAGAATTATAGCTCGGAGAAGAAATTTTGCATAGGTTCCATGTGAACATGTGAGAAGTGGTTTGAATTTTTTTTTGAAAATTAATTCTATTTTCAGAAAGTAATTCTATTTTTGAAAGTTTTTTTTATTTTTGAAGACTAAATTCTACTTTGTAATTCACTTTAGTTAAAAAGTGGAGGTCTTAATTTAACATTTGAGTCTAAAAAGTGTATTTCACACATGTATGACTTAGACTAGGAGTAATATCATAAATATATTGGGTATTGGTAATAGCTAATAGACCAATATAGGGACACACAAACACATGAACATTTGAGTAAGTTGAGTGATTAAGAGAGAGAGGGAGAAGGAAACTAGGGAACATGCAGTTCTAGATAGCACACATTTTGAGATAACAATCTATATAGTTTCTTATAGTCATAAAAATGATACCATATGGATTCATACAATCATATGGCTAGGTCTTTATAGTGGCACATATAGGATATATAGGGTGTCATGCATGTCATAAAACAATTTTTTATTTTTGTTTTTCCAACAAGTCTCTCAATTAGGATATACAAGCTCAGTTCAAGGTGATTTTCGATAACAATGCAATGTTATTTTTTATGGAAGCATGTAAAGGTTTCCTTGTAATTTTTTTGAAGGAATGAAAATATAATTTCAAGGAGTAATTTCCCATGTATGTGTGAAATTAATTTGTATGCTTCCATTGTTTAATTTCCATCTGTTGTGTGATTTATGCTATGGTCTAAAATTTATTTTTGGATTAATTAAATTTATCAATTAATTGGTTAATTGAAATCATAAGGACTTTAGTCACCTAGGCTTGTAATTTTCACACACTACCCATCTCCACATTGGTGAGATTTCAAAATGGTGGAAACGGTCTTAGTTCTTAATGTTTTTGTGGTTTTAAAATTTTGTTGATTTGGTTTTGACACTCATCACTGGAATCTACATCATCAATAAAATAAAAATGAAAGAAAGAGTACTTTCATTTTCCAATTGAGTATACATTTATGACTTTCTTAGTCCTAATAGATTGTAATTACCTTGTTCTAGGTACTCCACCACAATTATTTTGACATTGGTATATCAAACTTTCCCATTTCAATACTCCAAAAGAACTTTCTCAAGAGAAATGAGGTCAAGCATGTCAATTTTGACAAATAATTTTTATTTTTTGTCAATTTAAAAACAAATATATTTAAGTGTACAAATTTATATAATTATAAGTAAATTTTAACATGTTAAAGATCATTCACAAACACTTGTTCACATTGGCCATTATTGGGTTGAATTAATAGCTTAAATTATTTTTCCTGTAGTTAAGAACATCAGTTGAATATAGCAATAGAGAGCCAAAATGACTTGGTTGATACCCCCTAAGTGTGGATTTTATGCAATCCCCTACACATTCGTGATCTCCATTTCGATTCCCCATTTCAAAGAAACTCCATTTTTTGAAGATGTTCATTTCCTTATGAAGGTAGCACAAACATAAGAATGGTCGTGCTAATTTAAATTGACAAGAACAACCATCCGACCAAACCCAATATTCTTTAAAAGTGAACCATCTTTTCACCAAGTCTCTATAATGTAAATAAAAAAAATATTGAACAAAACATTTATCATTTGTATGGTCATCACTATTGTAAAAATGATACTCCTTAATCACCTCATGATTATTAGCATTGATATCATGACCAACGATACCATCCTCTACATGTCTACACAAATACGCACAAGAAAATAAACCTAGTGTAAATAATAATACTCACTTTATATCTCCTTTTGTGTAGTGAAAGTGTAATTCTCAACAAAATAGACCATTGATAATATTGATAACTTTGTATCTCTCCCATTATTTGGAAGTGAATATTGATAACAATGCCTACAAATAATATCCCAACATGCAATTTCATCATCCTCATCTAATTGAACCTAAAAACATTATGCTTCCACGGTGTTTTCTTTGAGTTTTTTTTTTTTATAATTTTGCAATCATTAACATCAAACTACTTGATATTGTTCTTCTTGCAGTGACACATGTTACTAATATTCTACAAGTAGCCTTGGAATCATTGGTTTGTTTGATACAACCTCATTTACCTTTATCTCTTTTCCACTTCCAATGCCTTAAAAATAAAACTAAAATCTCTTAGAGTTGTGTGCTTTAAGAATCTGCATAACATTTAATCTTTTGCTATGAGAGATTTACCTTTAAAATTTCTTTTGATCACCACATTTACTTTATCTTGAATTGTTTGATCGTGCATTAATGGTGTCAAATATTCAAATTTCATTGCATCTATGTTTTTTAGAAAATTGTTGTGAAAGTAGACATTTTTTTAACTACCAATTAATTTAAATGTGAATTGGTATGAGTTGTGGGATGTTCATCGTGGTTAGATGTTGTCAATATCGACTCTCTCTTTTTTAGTGTTTTTGTAGATGATTTCCTCAATATATGTCAACCTCGTTTCATTTTATTTTCCATGTGCCTCCAACATGTTCCTCGACATCAATTTGATCAACTTTATTTAATCCTCATTTTTTCATGTATTCAAAATTTTTCTCATTCCTTTCGTCTAAATCATCATACTTTAATTTACAACATCTTTGGAATCTCATGTCAGAAAATTAAAAAATAAGATTTTTCCAATGCCAAAATTACACTTGAGTGGAATTCCATAAGTGAGAACATAGATTCTATTATATTTCAAAGCTAAAATTTGACAAGTAATGAGAAAAAATTTCTAATATCGCAAATCCAAAACTACAAAATTGATACTTAAGAAATTTGACAAGTGATACCAAAAATCACATATCCAAAAAATGGAAAAAAAAATAGCCCTTTTTCTTGTTCTTTTTTCAAAGATAATTTTAATAAAAGTCATGTTAACAATATTTGGGTCAATATTTTATGTACCTTTCTACTAAAACATCCCATCCTCTAGATTCTTTTCAACTTAAAAGATTCTCAAGTTAGAATTTGATCAAACTCTCAACCAAAACTTTACATCTTCTAGATTCTTGTTGGGTCAAAATATTATAAAGGAGAAATTTCATCAAACTCTTATTCCAGAATTCATTATAACCCAAGTTTATATTTCTTGTGGAATATTTATTTGTTGAGAGTTGAAAAATAACACTCTACTCAGACATTCTGGTCAATCGAAACTACAAAAATTTAGCAATTTTTAGGAACCTACAACTTCAACAAGAGTAGGCCCCTACAATTTTTTAAGATCATCAATCAAACTTGCTATTAATAGATTCATCTATGAAACCAATTTGCATTGATATAAAAACTAGCAATTTTCGTTAAGAAATGTTATTTATTAATAATTTTCTTCTAAACTTTATGACTTTAGAAATTTATTGTTGTCAAATTCCTCATGGACCCTTAAACAACCTCGCCAACCCTTTCGATTAGTAGGAGAGTATGGATTTGGGTCGCATAGTAATGACTACACCCACTTAACACCGTATGTATTGATCAACAAGAATAAGGGACTGCTTGAATAAGATTAAATGATTATGTGATTTTATAAAGCTTGTCACCATGCATCTGTATTCTCTTTTTAATCAATAGAAATAAATGTCTGAGAGTAAATGTTATTATTATTTGATGGTTCACCAGATTGAGGAGTTTCATGACAATGCTTATAAAATAGCTTAAGTTATTAGACTCTAAAAAGCATTGGTCTCAAATAATAAATAGTTAATGTATGGATTATTACTTCTTATTGTTTCATAATTGTCCAACTTATCAATCACATCATATCACATTCATCAACTTGTGTTTTCGCATTGTTTCTATTAATTTCATTTAATTTTTAATGTTTCATTATTTTTGTCATTCTTGTTAAAAATAGTTTAAAAGTACCTAGGCAAGTGTTTCTCATCACCTAGGCGCCTAAGGGGTGAGAAAGTGCCTAGTGTGGACCCTAGTCATTTAATTTGTGAGATGAAAATTAAAAGGTGACTTTATGATGTTAGCGAGGGGGTGAGTGAAGAGACACTCAATCTTATCCACTCATCTAATCCAATCTCAATCGTTGAATTAAGGGACTCCTCACATACCACTATGAGGTTGACTAGGGTAAGAGGGTGCACCCTAGCTAGGGTTGATTGATCATTTTTGAGAGAGAAAGAAGAGGAGGTAAAGATTGAGAAAGAGAGAAGACATTTGCAAAGATTTGGCATGGATTTCAAGGTTCAGAGATAGCATGCACTTCAAGGAATCATACAATAGTTAATATAGTCCGTATAGTATGGATTTGTGGAGTTCGTACAACCATTAATGTGCACAAAAATCGAGGAGGATAACAATAACAAATTCTAAGAGTGTTGGCATGCATCCCAAGGCAGCCACACTGCATTTATTGGCACAAAAATTGAGGAGCCTGCTGGGAACAAATTTCTGGGAAAGTGAATCCATATAGTCCGTATGGACTTGCACAGTTTTCAAGGGCCGTACAATCTAGAAATTTTGGGCACATTTTTCGAGGAGATTAGCATGAGTTTCAAGGTATTTTCCTGCTAGATATTCTATACAGTCTCAGTAGAATTTTTTGGCACAAATTTCAAGATAGTCCGTACAACATTTATTGTTGGGACAACCGTATAATGTACGAATTTCTGGGATAGAAATCGAGGAGCTTATTCTAGACTGTTCGGAAGGAGTGTTTGTAGAAGAAGAAGGTTGATATAAGTTTGTATATTTTTTCTGAAGATGAATATGTTGTAAAAGAATTTCTCTGAAGCTCACAAATAATAAAAAACCTCTCTCATTGGTTTTCCCCTTGTGGGTGTTTCCAGGGTCATTGTTAGACCAAAAATCACTGTGTTATTTTCTGAGTTTTATGTGTTGCTGATATATTTTATTTCTGCATTAAATGATGTTCAAAATCCTCATGTTTTAGTTCTAAAAAAAAAAATTATGCTGATTTTAATTGATTGTCATAAAACTGGGTTTGGGCATTAAAAATTAGTTGAAAAATTAGGAGACTGAAACTGGGTGGGCTCTGAAATTTTACATGGTATCAGAGTTGAGTTAAAGAGAAGCATAAGTATTTCAACAAGTCGGGAAATTGGGACAACAGTCACTTCATCGAACAAAACATTGAATTTTTCATTTTTAGTAGAAAGGGATCAATGGCTACAGGTTTGAGAGTTGAGGATAGAATTTATGGGGAAACAAACTTTGGTGCTTGGAAAGAGAGGATGATCATATTGTTGAAAGAAAATGAGTTGTGCGACATTGTTGAAAATACCACAACACATCATGTGGTTGTACCTACTGATGCTACTCTTCTTGCAACATACACTAAGAAGAGTATCAAGGCTAAAAGGATTATTCTTGATGCCATCAAGGACCATTTGATTCCTAACTTGACAGGGAATAAAAATGACTATGATATGTGGGAGTCTTTGATAAAGTTGTACCAGAGTACAAATGAAAACCGGAAGACGGTTTTGACGGAAAAACTGAAGAGCATTAAAATGACCAAGGTTGGAAATGTGGTCACATATCTTACCAGGTTGAAATAGGTGAGAGATGAGCTTGGAGCTATGGGGGAGGCCATAGTTGACAGTGATCTTGTGAGGACAATGTTGAATGGAGTTTCCAAATAGTGGGTTGTTTTTGTTGAGGGCATTGTGGCTAGGGAGAAGCTTCCCAATTGGGAACATCTTTCGGATGACTTTGTTCAGGAGGAGACCCAGAGAGGTTATGTACATGGAATTTCATCTACAGGTGATGATGAGGAGAATGTGGCTCTTTCTTCCAACAACATGAAGAAGTTAAAAAAGGGTCCTAAGGGAGGAAACAAACTGAAGGGTGAAGGGAAGAAGGACATGAGAAAAGTCAAGTGCTTTGCATGCCACAAGTTTGGGCACTATGCAGGTCAGTGTCTAAACAACAACAAGAAACAAACAATATCTTCAACATCGGTGGAGGAGTTCTTCACCAAGTTTGATAAGGAGTTTTCCTTATTTGTGTGCCTTTCGACGAGGACCACTCACTCAGATATGTGGTATATTGACAATGGGGCCTCCCGCCATATGATAAGGGTTCGTGAGAACTTGACAGATATTACTCAGATTGGTGATGTTGAGGTGGTGCTTGGAGATGAACGGGTGGTCACTGGTCAAGGTAGTCGGTTGTGGGATTGTATCATTTCATAGGGAGTCTTTTCCTCCCATGTTGTTGAGAGAGGTCCTATATGTTATGGGCTTGAAGAAGAACTTAGTTTCAGTTTTTTCTATTGAGGAGAGGGGCTGTGAGGTGTTGTTCCATGATGGGAAGGTGCTCCTTTTCCCCAAGCAGTCTAGTATCACTTTGGCCAAAGTGATTGGGACTAGACATGATAAGTTGTACAAGCTTATGTTCCAACCAGCGAGAGCATTGTTTCATTCTACCAACATAAGTGACCTATGTGAGCTATGTCATAGGAGGATGGCACATTTACACCATGGGGCTTTGAGGGTACTGAGGGATATTGTGACTAGAGTTTCAGATTTCAGTACAAAGCACCAGGAGTTGTGCAAGGGGTGTGCTTTGGGAAAGTACACCAAGATTACTTTTCCTAGCATTAAGAATAGAGCATCAGGTATCCTTGATCTTATTCATTCATATGTATGTGTCCCGATGTCTTCGACATTGTTGACTGGTTGTTTATACTATGTTATATTCATTGATGACTTCTCACAGAAGTCTTGGATTTTCTTCATGAATACCAAAGGAAAGGTCTTTAGTCAGTTACAAGAGTTCAAAGCTCTTGTGGAGAACCAAACAGGGAAGAAAATCAGAGTTCTAAGGACAGATAATGGGGGTGAGTATACCTCCAAGGAGTTCATGGAATTCTATGTAGGAGAGGGCATCATGAGAGATTTGACTTCTCCTTACAATGCATAGGAGAATGGGGTTGCTGAGAGGAAGAACAAGGCCATAGTTGGGGATACGAGAGTCATTCTACATGATGAGTGGTTGCCACTATTTCTTTAGGCTGAGGCATGCTACATTGTAGTTTATTTGCAAAACAAGAGTCCACAAAGGGCAGTGGAGAGTATGATTCCTGAGGAGGCTTTTTCTGGGAAGAAGCATGAGGTGGGGCACTTTTGGATTTTTGGGTGCATCACATATTCACATGTCCCTTCTGAGAAGAGGACAAAGCTAGAGCCCACGATAGAGAGAGGGATCTTTGTTGGGTATAGAGAGACTTCAAAGGATTTCCTTATATATCTTCCTTCCTTGAGGAAGACTATTTTGAGGAGGAATGTTAGATTTGAGGAGGATGGAGCCTTTAGGAAGTCAAGAGGGATAGAGAGGGGTGAGAAGTATTCACCTCAAATTCAAATGAGTCTGCAACAGACTATAGTGACACAGATTTTGAGGCCACCAGTTTTGGTGATGACTGGTCCATAGGTGATAGGGCCATAGATTGCAGGATCGCAGGTTACTGGTTCATAGGTTTCAGGATCAGGTACTCCATAGTCTACTTCAATATCATAGTCTTCATGAGATGGGGTTGAGTAGGGAGATTCTTCTCTACGGGAAACTAATTTAGAGAGGAGGAAGCCCAAGTGGCTTCAAAATACTTTGAGGGAGTCACAGGGTTCAGTGGGGAATCCCAGACAGGCAGTGAGGGAGAGTAAACCTCCCAAGAGGTTTTGCATCTACATCGCGATGGTGAGAAGTATTCGGGAGTCTGAGCCTTCCACTTTTGAGGAGGCTACTGGTATATAGGTTTGGAGAGATGCCATGATGGAAGAGTACAATTCCATCATGAAGAATGATGTCCGGGAAGTTGTTCTTAGACCTGAGGGGAAGTTAGTGGTGACTTCTAGGTGGCTCTATAAACTCAAGCATGCTGCATATGACAACATTGTGAAGTAAAAATATAGCTTTGTGGGTTGAGGTTTTTCACAGGTTGAGGGAGTTTATTATGATGAGACCTTTGCGTCGGTTTCTAGATATACCTCGATCAGGTCAGTCATTTCCATTACAACAAAGATGGGTTGGAAGATCCACCAGATGGATGTGAAGACTGCATTTCTGAATGGTCTTATACATGAGGAGGTGTGTATTGAGAAACCATTGGGATTTTAGGTGCATGGGAGGGAGTCTCATGTGTGTAGATTGAAGAAGGCATTGTATGGGATGAAACAAGCTCCTAGATCTTGGTATTCGAGGATTGATGCTTATTTGCAACAGTTTGTCTTTGGGAAGAGTGAGGTGGATCCCAACCTATACTACATTGTGGTTGGAGAGGATCCTCTCATTATCTTGCTATATGTGGATGATCTTTTCATTACAGGGGAAGAGAGACTCATCACTAGATGCAAGGAGAGCCTTGCTTCAGAGTTTGAGATGACTGATATTGGACTGATGCACTATTTTTTGGGATTTTAGGTTTGGTAGGAGCCTGGACACATCTTCTTTGGACAGAGGAAGTATGTGTGTGACATTCTGAGGATATTTTAGATGGAGGATTGTAGGCCCATGACCACTCCCATGATTACCACCTGGAATAAGATTCATGCTTCTGAGTCACAGTTGGTGGATTCCACTTTATATAATCAGTTCATTGTGTCTTTGATGTATTTGGTCAATACCAGGCCAGATATTTGTTTTGTTTTCAACACTCTCATTCAGTTCATGGTGGAGCCTAGGAGAGTGCACTAGGTGGCAACAAAACATGTGCTCAAGTATCTTTATGGTATGGTATATTATGGTCTGGAATATTAGAGAGGAGATGGAGTTCATTTGGTTGGCTATACAGATTCATATTAGGAAGGATGCGTCAGTGACCGAAAGAGTACTTCAGGCTATTGTTTCAGATTAGGCTTAGTAGTTATGTCTTGGTTGAGTCGGAAGGCAAAGACAGTGGCATTGAGTTATGCTGAGGCTGAGTATATGGCTTCCATTCAGGACAGTTGTGAGGCCCTTTGACTTTGAAAGATGTTGGTGGGATTGTTTGGTGTGCAGTTGAGGCCTATATTGATTTACTGTGATAATCAGAGTTTCATTAAACTCTCGGAGAATCCAATGTTTCATGATAGGTCTAAGCATATCAGGATTCGTTATCACTTCATCCATGACTTTGTTTAGAGAGGAAAAGTGGAGCTACCATACGTATCTACAGAAGAGCAAGTTGCAGACATACTCACTAAAGCATTGGGCAGAGGCAAGTTTGTATTTTCAGCGACAAGCTTGGAGTGGTGAGTAACACTTTGCTTGGTAAGAGGGAGTGTTAAAAATAATTAAACAGTACCTACTCAAGTGTTTCTCATCACCTAGGCGCCTAAGGGGCGAGAAAGTGCCTAATGTGGACCCTAGTCATTTAATTTGTGAGATGCAAATTAAAAGGTGACTTTATGACTTTAGTGAGGGGGTGAGTGAAGAGACACTCAATATCATCCACTCATCTAATCCAATCTCAATCGTTGGATTAAGAGACTCCTCACCTACCACCATGAGGTCGACTAGGGTAGGAGGGCGCACCCTAGCTAGGGTTGATTTATCATTTTTGAGAGAGAAAGAGGAGGAGGTCGAGCTTCAGAAAGAGAGAAGACATTGGTAGAGCTTTGGCATGCATTTCAAGGCTGGGAGATAGCACACACTTCAAGGAAGCAGACAATAGTTAATACAGTCCGTACATTATGGATTTTTGGAAGCCATACAACCATTAATGTGCACAAAAATCGAGGAGGACAACAACAACAAATTTTTAGAGTGTTGGCACACATCCCAATGCAACCACTACATTTATTGGCAAAAAAATCGAGGAGCCTATAGGGAACGAATTTATGGGAAAATGAATCCATACAGTCTATACGGACTTGTACAGTTTTTGAGGGTCATACAGTCCAGAAATTATGGGAACATTTTGCGAGGAGGTTAGCACGAGTTTCAAGGTATTTTCCTATTGAGTATTTCATACACTCTTAGCATAAATTTTTGACACAAATTTCAAGACAATCCGTACAACATTAAAAATAAAATTGGTAGCCATGGAAATATGTAAACATACATCATTTTTTAGTTAACTCTATTTAAATAAATAATAAAAAATAGTTTTTATATCAAAATAATATGAAAAATGCAATAAGTAAGACAATTGTATACAAATATTGTTTTCACAACAAAGTGAAATTTTTAAAGAAAATGAAAGTTTAGAGTGGTAGAATTTAAGAAAACTAGAAATTTCATACTTCCATAAAAAAAAAAAAACAAATGTGTTACATATCTTCATGTTTTCTAGAGATTACAAAAAAAGGAAAGATTTTCATTAAACATGTTAGAAATTATATTATTTGAACATAGCTCTTGAAAATAATGAGGTAGTAGGTAACCATTTCCTGGAATCCCTTAAGACACTTCATGGTTTCTGGAATCTATCATATCTTTAAATTTGTGAGTTAACATATCATAACACATACTAATGAAGATTTTAAAAATAAAGTTATCAATATTTGAAATGATGAAGATGCAATGGTAAGGGTAAGGGGAAAATGTATCACTAAAGTTATAATAACTTTTATGGTTCTTAAGGTTGTTTTGGGTTAATGGGCCACAATAAGCCTTCCTTCCCTTGTAAAGCTAGTTCAATGAACCCAATTTTCCTCCATCATCCCACAAATTTGTTCCAACTTTTCCAATTAGACTATTTTTTCAATTATGTCATTTAACAACTTCTCAAGTAACTCATTTCTCTAAATTACCTCATTTAGCAAAAATCTCTCCATTTCCCATATTATCTCTTAGTAATCCAAATTGCCTTGTTTTCTCAATTACCTCACTTACTCAACCCACCTCAAAATGACAAATTACTTAAAAACTTTATTTGTTTTGTTCTAATTTCTTTTATTTATAACTTTATTTATCTTTTTACATTCACACTTACTATTAGGATTTTATTACCTTTTAAAGGATTTTATTACCTTTTAAAAAGATTTAAAGAAAGTCTATTCACACATTAAATAGTTCAATTTTTTTTTTCAATAAACAATGTTTTTATTATTGCTCTCTCCCATATATGGCATAAATTTATTTCACTCTAAAACATGAAACTTTCATGAACCTCTATAGTCTTGCTTCCCTCTCAAACATGAAAATGGTAATGAAACACAATAGATCATATAATTAATCATTTCACAGAAATCTAAAACATGAAATGATCTATGAATCTCTATAATCTTACTTCCCTCTCAAACATGAAAATGATAATGAAAGAGAATAGATCATATAACTAATCATTTAACAGAAATCATGCGTTGAAACAGAAGTTGTGTTGAACGATATAAGATTACCTTTGATAGTGATAATGAAAGAGAATAGATCATATAACTAATCATTTAACAGAAATCCTGTGTTGAAACAGAGCTTGTGTTGAACGATATAAGATTACCTTTTCTGGATGGTCATTGGTATCTGAATTTACAAAATCTTATTTAACACAGCAATCATAATAACAGAATTTTTAGGCGCCCAAATTTTCTGCTATATATTTAACAAGCTCTCTTCAACAACCTCATGGACCCTCCTTTTATATTCTTTGCGATCCTTGCGGTACAACTGAGCAGCCACTGAATTAGCAGGAGAATCTGGATTTGGGTCACACAGTAATGACTGCACCAATATAATACCATATATATTGATCAGCAAGAATATTGCAGCTAAAAGCTTTTGTAACTTGCATCTCCCTGCTTTGAAAATATCACATTAATGAAGATCACCTCAACTAAAAAGTCCAGTACCTGAATTGAAGTGAGAACTGCAGCTACATCATAGGCTGGGCTCCACTTGTTTTGCAAAATGTCCAAGCAAATAACACCATCATTATAAACTGTACACGACAAACCAAAGATCACCTCCTCGATTAGGAAAGACATATTTAAACCTAGGATCTGATATGCCTGGTAGGGATTAAAAAACAAGATATTTAAGAAACATTGAAATCGATTACAATTTACTCAGATATTTAGGAAGGTAGGTTGGAATCATGGAGCCCGACTAGATATACCGAAATTTGAGGTTACATAGAAGGTTGGAATCATGAAGCACTTACCATTTGGGTGAAACATGTTCGATACAAACTTCACCTTTGGAGGGGTGTTAGGGTAATCCTGTCTGAACTCGAGCGTTAGCTTGAATATGCCTACAAAATTGCGATACAACAGTGCTCATGTTCAGTCCATCAAAACCCCCGAAAAATACTGAAAATCTTAATTTGAGAAAATACTGACCACCATCCCATAGAGTATCTGGAGGCCTGCAAACAAATATGGGCACAGGTCACTCACTTACTTGGATCAAATCTCAACAAACGGGCGTATTCAGATCAATCCAATTTTTGGAAGCAGAAAAATGGTTATTTAATGAAAAATATAACAGATAAAATGCGAGAAGCCCTAATATATATACCCGAAAATAATAGCATCCCAGATCATAATATTGCCCTCCCGCGGCGCTCCGCTAACACCTGCAGGGGCGTCATCTGTCAGCCTCTTTAGATCCGTCGTTAATCTGCTCGCGCAAACAGTCGACATCCTGCCTCCCTCAATACCACAATTACCACGTTGTTAGCAAAGGAAGGTTCAAGAAGAAGGAAAGAACTGGAATGACTCTTGGTGATTATAATTCTGATGAATACCTAGGTCCTTTTTCCTTTATTTATAGAATTTTTTTATTGAGATATTTTTTATTCTGTCCGTCTTCATATGATTTTTTTTTGTTTGTTTTTGTTTTTAAAAGGTATTATTCTATGTTGCATGAGTTTTGGAAAGTGGGAATGTTGGGAACGTGGATACTAGTATCCGAAATTAGTAGAAGTTTTCTCAAATTTTAGAAAAAGTGAAGTTGGGAGTAATAATATATATTAAAAAAAATAAAACATATTTTAGATTATAATGTATTGAGATAATAATAAAATTGAAGGTCAATCCACGACAATGTTAATTTAGGACAACATTGTTATATGAATATATTTAACACAATATTGAAAGTTTAACATCCATAAAGATTTGATTAAAAAATGAGAAACAAAACTGAAAATACATATATAAAGTTTTAACATCTTTTTAAAAATTAAATTTTACATATATGAACTTCAAACATCTTTGTAAATTTGAAGCATTATTGTTGTTCTGATTGGAAAAAGCTAAATAGTGATATTCTTGTAATTTGGAAATACAATAAAAACCAATGATATGGTTGGTTGATAGCAACAACAAATTGGAGAAAATGTTTGTCATGGATAGAGTATTGATTTATTCTACATTCATGTTTGGTCTGGGCTTGAAGAAAAACAGGGATGCATTAAAAATAATATTTAGTCTAGTTTAGTCTTTGCTTTATAGTGATATTTTAAATAAATATAATGAAAATATTTGTAATAATTATGTATTTGTAATAATGGAATAAAAATATTTACATTTTAATTTAATAGAATTTTCATTTAAATTTCTCTATTTTGGAAACTAGTTTCCAAGCTCTCATTTTCTTGATGTTGAAGCTCCCAAAAAACTCCCAAATTTCCAAAACAATTCCCAACTAATTTGAGACATTCCCTACTAATTCCCAAAATCGAGAACAAAAATATTGGAGAAACAATTTTCATACAACTATAGTATTATCTGAATTAAATAATTTATTTTTACTTATTATGCTAGTTAGTTAGGTTTGGATATTTTTTTTCTAAGACATTAATGCCCACATCATTTGAAGTAATGAAAGCCTAGGTTGAAGGTGAATGAGGCACAAGCATCATTAAACCAATTATTTACTATTATCATTCTCAATCTATTTCTCAATGTTTATAGTTTGTCCACCAAACACATGAGTTTATATTATATAAAGATTAATGTATACAAATTGCTATGTGTAATGGTATGATCATTGTTAGTGATAACATGTGCCATATGATCATTGTTCGTGATAGCATGTTGTACTAGATTTTATTTATTTTTAATTGTTGAATAATTGTTTTGGACTCTCGTATTGCCCAAACATGCATTAGGGTTGCTTTACCCAAAGACAAGAGAAAATGGGAGAACCAAGAGGATGTAGAACGAACAACTAGAATTCCAATGCTTGAAGTAGAATTCCAATACATGGCGTTGTATTTTAATTCCAATGCTTGAAGTAGAATTCCAATACATGGGGTTGTATTTTAATGGGTTGAAAAGATGATCAAGAAATTAACTACTAAGTATTGATTTCAAAATTCTCGATTTGCAATAAAATATGGTAGTCCTTATGTGTATTACTTTTATATGGTGATTGTGTATGTGGTTTATTTTGAGTTAGCAAAATCCTTTTACTTACTATTTCTATAAGGTGACTTTGTATATGGTTTATTTTGAGCTATCAAAATTCATTTGCTTCTTTTTTGGGCTCATTTTCATTGAGTTAACTAGGAGGTCCTTGTACTCATGGGAATATGAGGGCTTGTGAATCATATAAACTTGATCCAAAATTAGGTTTTGTGTTCCAAATATATTATTAGAGTTGTTGATTGTAATGTAGATTGGAAGGTCCTTCTTAGATTTTGGGTTGGACAAGGGCTACCCTCATAGAAAAGATACCTAGAAGTGCCTTTTATTGGTGGTTTTACTAGTCACTCATGCTGTAGTAAAAACAAATATTCTTTTGTGATTAAGAAAAAATGGACAACATGGAACACATTAATCCCTTTCTGTCTTGGAAGGAGCCAACTCTTAGAACGTTCCTTTCATTCAATTTCCATGATCTTTATTGATATCTACTTATCTATGGGGATACAAAGCCCCTAGATGAATATAGTTATCTCTATAACTATATATGATATATCAAAATGTGGTTTAAGTGGCCAATGATTTGGTGGTTACTCAAATTCAAACTTGGATTGTCAAGACTAATTTGAATTTTAAGTACCTCGTCTCCTATTGATATAAAAATTTGGTGGATTGTATATAGAGAGTTTCATTCCCAATCACTTTTCTATAAGGCTTCGCCTCCCTATGCTTACAAAATGGGGGAGAGATAATAAATGAGAAGGCCATGAATTCATGAAATATAAGATGGCTATGGGATATAGTGGCTCTCCTTAAATTCATCCCTAGAAGGTTGATTAAACAATCTCTCAAAATTAAAATCTAAACATAAAAACTAGTTTTTCAGGATTTGAAATATATAGATCTTATTTAGAAACAAAAAAAAAACATTGTTTTCTTGGTTTTTTTCCTTGGGGAGGATACCCTTCAATAAAATATTAACCTACCTAAAAATTCATAGCTATATATGTCCTCATTCCAAACAACTTGAAACCTTGAAGCATAACTTTTCCTTCTACTTTCTAGCCAAGTATTGGTGAGCATAGGCAAAGTCTCTATGAAAACAATACTTCCCTAGTTCTTTGTCCTCCCGAGTTTCCTTGCGACCAACCTCCCTAGAATATCGATTTTCATTCTACCTGGAAGATTATCAAGGCTTAAGTTTTACTTTGGCAATGGAGAAATATGAATCATGGTCGAATTAATTATATTATCACATCAAGCTTCTCTTAATATGATGGAAACATAATCTATATCAACCTATACTTACAAATAAATGTGCATTCCCACAAGTTTTTCTTAGTCATGGAGGACCTACAATTTCTTATGGACTATTGGAATGTACCCCCTACATTATAATTTGTATGGTTCTTGGCCTACATATTACTCTTATGTGTGAGAATTTTTGTCTTGTTTCCACAAGATCTTTACGATTAGGTACACCTAGGGACCAAGTTGACATATTGGGATCACC
>JZKD02S0706275.1:206265-216933 GCA_000966675.3 Picea glauca | reverse complement strand
TTATTTAAATAAAATAATAATAATTTAGATTGTTTAATATAAAAAACATCTAAGTTAATTTAATTGTATGGATAACATCACATGGATAATTTAGATTGTTTATTATCAAAAGACATCTAAGTTAATTTAATTGTATGGATAACATCACATGGATACTCATTACGTGAAGTTGGAAGGTGGATAAGTAAATTCTTGAATGGATGCTTTCATAAGTCATAAAAAAACCTTAAAAGCATCGGGTATTTTTATTATTGTTTAGTTGCAATTTGATTTGATTTTATATTTTTATTTCAAAATCATTAAACTGCAACTTTATGAAAAGTATAGTGAATGATTTCATTTTATGATAATTTTGTTAGAATCTTTGAGATATGGTTAAGTGTTGAACAAAGTGAATGTATAATTTTGTTAGAATCTTTGAGATATGGTTAAGTGTGGAACAAAGTGAATTTATATTTTATATGTGACAAGTCATATTATTTTATGATAACTTTGTTAGAATCTTTGACATATGGTTAAGTGTTGAACAAAGTGAATCTATAATTTTGTTAGAATCTTTGAGATATGGTTAAGTGTGGAACAAAGTGAATTTATATTTTATATGTGACAAGTCATATTATCTGATTATTTAATCGAGATTATATTAGTTAGGAGATGGATAAATTTGATTTTATTGTTTTCTAAAAAGAATAAATGATTTCTTTGTTGTTACTTTTATAATTTTAAGTTGTTCAATCTTAAGCTATCCATGTTAGAATTGTCAATATGGAAAACACAATTCACAATGATAATTAACAATCACACATAGATAATAGACACAAGGATTTCACATGGTTCACCCAAACATTGGGCTACGTCCATCAAGCATGGACATCGGTTGTATTATTATTTGGATTATGGAGATTACATCAGATTTGTAAGTCTCACACACTCAGTCATTTGCCTCTACGAGCTTACATGAATTTATACATTCACACAAGAAACTGAATATTAAATGCAACCCATATCCATATTCTAACTTGGGCTATTTGGTTGTAACCAACGCAGAATAATAGGACCCAAATATGTTCTTGGTAATTCGTTGTCACCAAATCCCCAAAATCTCCACCTTCACAAAAATTAACCTAATACCTTGCTTCTTCCTTTTGTTCATCACATTTTCTACAATCCAAGAGAAGCCAATCACCACTGCAACTTCTCTAATAAAACTGGCATCATGATCTTGCATGTGTGAATTGCAAGAGTTTGGATTTCCTGAGGGGTCACTCCACCTCCAACATGTCTTCCACAACTGTGTTGTGCGACATATTTAGTGGTAGATCTCCTCCTATCCAAAACATCTGTAAAATATACATTGCAATTATCACAGACCATCTCAGTGTACCCATTATAGGTGACATGTGTGCTTCTCAAACGTTGAAGCACCAATTTCACCGCAGCACCTGAATCTGTCACTTATCTGACAACATCATTAGCATGTGAAACATCTGGTCTTAACCATTTCATCACATACAACATACCTCCTACTTAACTTACATGAGACATAACCTTTTCTTCTTTATAGACAGGCCCTATGCTTGAAGAAAACTTATAATGGAAAGAAAGAGGGATAAAAACAGGTTTTACAATGTTCATACTGAACTCCAACCACAACTGACCATTACCATATCTGTATACTTCCATGCCCATAATTTTTTTTGTTGCTCCTTGATCCCTCATCTGAATTGTCTTTTCCACCTAAGTCAATTTCATACTGATTTTATCCATGCTTCGGCTTGCATCGAGCATATCATCAACAAACAACATCAAGACTGTGAATGTACTATAAATAGTATAGTCATTCCTACCCTTTGAAAAATTCTGACTCACTATGAAGGATTCAAACCTCCTGTATATTTGCTTGGGTACCAATAGGCCATACAATGAATTATCTAGCATGCAAACAAATTTACCGTTGTGATATTGAATCAACCCTTTTGGTTGTTCCATACATACTATATCTCTATCAATGATGACCTTGTGAGAAGTAGTATCCCACACACAACATCCCTTTATACCACCATCACAACTTGCAGAGATATAAAACAAGCAAGAATTCAGACACAAAGATTTTAAGTCTGGAAATAATTTACCATTTACCAGTACCTATAATTCTTTCTTTCTCTTATGACATTGATGCTTCTTCCATAAAAAAAAAGATACACTTGTCACTTCAGATGCCACTTCAGTACTCCCTTCCAACTCATAACAGTTATCAACCTTTGTTGCCTTCATCACTACTAAATTACCTTTCGACAATGTGAGTGCTCCACCTTGACCTGTTTACTTATATCCACAAGAATCCAACACTCCCAATGAAATCAAATTTGATTTAAGCTCAAGTACATATCTAAAATCCATTAATTCCATAACAATACCATCGAACATACTGATTCTAATACTGCCAACCCCAACAATTTTACATGGAATACCGTTTCCCATAAACACTACACCCTCATCAACATATTGGTAAGAAAATAACCAATTTCTATGTGATCACATGTGGTGAGAGGCACTTGAATCTAACTATCATTATTCTTGATATTGCAAATTACTAGAAATGGATAAAACGTGATCAATTATACCTGAATTTGTTACAGCCAGATTTGCTTCCTTCGTAGAGTTTTCCTCAGATTCCTTTCTCTTCCAACAATCTTTCTTAAGATGTCTTGTTTTTCCACAGTACCAACATTTTGCTTTACCCTTTCTGTGTCTTGACTTAAATCGGAAAGAACTTCTCTCATTCTGCTCTTTAGTTCGACCTTTGACTAACATCACCTATGAAGTTGAGGTTTCTTTACTAGATTTTCTCCTCATCTCCTCAACCAACAAAGCTCCCACAACAGAGTCATAATCTAAAACATCTACTGAGCTAAAGCTATTAGAGGTGACTAGATTATCCCAAGACTTAGGAAACGAACACAATAGTGTAATAGCCTTATCCTCATCTTCAAATTTAACTTCCATACTAGTCAATTGTACTATAAGGGCATTAAAGGTATTTAAATGGTCAACAACTTTTGTACCTTCTTTCATCTGCAAAATGTACAATTGTCTCTTCAAGTAGATTATGCTTATCAAGGACTTCGTCATATATAGACTTTCCAACTTGCTCCATAAGCCTAATGTTGTATCATCTCCTACGATATTAAACGTATTCTCATCCACCAGACATAAATGAATGGTACTAAGAGATTTCTCATCTAGATCTTCCCATTCCCATTCCATCATGGATGTTGGTTTATTTGACTTACCTACCAATGCTTTTTGCAATCCTTGTTGCACTAGTAAATCCCACATCTTAGGCTTCCAAAGCTCAAAGTTGTTTTTACCATTGAACTTTTCAACTTCAAACTTCGAACTTTGCATCTTAGCCATTAACACAAAAAATCTCGCAATATCCATTGCTTATAAAAACCAAAACCTTTTAAAAAATAATATAAAAAAATAAAAAATAATGTGAATTTTTTTATAAATAAAGTTAAAAATGAATCTTAAAAAAGATTAAAGGATACCCAATTTTTTTTTTTATATATTTTATGAAACCTTTTATATCCACTTCATACCTAATCATCCACGTCATATCCACCTCTCATAAAAGGTATTCCTTTAAATATTATCTTAAATTCCAAATATAATAATCCTTTTAATAAAAAATGCACTTTACTTTAATTCACATTCACCCCTCCACCTTTACTTCATTCATCTTCTACGTAACTTGACTTTCACCTTTTAAAAAAGAAATTCAATTTTGAAAAACCCAAAATATTTCACCATACCTTAACTTTTCAAAAAATAAACCATGCGAATTTAATTCTTCAATCGTGAATATTGGATTTAAGGGAGACGTCGCACCTCACTCAACACTGGAGTGTGAGGGAGTCCACACCTCCTGATATACTTGGAGTGTAGCGATTTTTCAAGATATACGCAGTGTTCCTCAACCTCAGAAATTTCAGAAATTGTAAATGTATATAAGGATGATTAGTATGTCGCCGCACTCTTGCGGAGGAGGCACTTGTGGTGATGTAGAAATATACACACCTCACTTCTGTGGTTCCTCCGACAATTTGAAGCTCCTTGAATCAGCTCTAACCAGCTATGATACCACTTGTTAGAATTATCAATGAGGAAAACACAATTCATAATGATGATTAACAATCACATATAAATAATAGACACAGGGATTTCTCGTGGTTCACCCAAACGTTGGGCTACGTCCACCAATCATAGGCATTGATTGTCTTATTATTCAGATTATGGAGATTACATCAGATTTGCAAGTCACTCACACTCAGTCTCTCACACACTCAATCATTTGTCTCAACGGACTTACATGAATTTATACATTCACACAAGAAACTGAATATTAAATGCAATCCCTATCCATATTCTAACTTGGTCTATTTGGTTGTAACCAACACAGAATAATATGATCCAAATCAGTTCTTGGTAATTTGTTGTCACCAAATCCCAACAGTCCAGACTTGGGAAGTTCTGCCTAAAGACTGATATTATGTATAGTTCATATTATTAAATCAACAGACCATCCAATAATCCACTTTCATATTTGAAATCAATTGACCATCACAAATTTCAAGTTTAAAACGTGAGGCACAAGCTGTCGACACATTTAAAGGCTGAATTGCATCAATCTGTAAATGGATTTAAAACATGAATTGCATAATTTATTTTACATTAAAGAGACTTCATCACCTCTACAATAAGAGGGTGAATTCATCTACCAATGAAAATATATAAAAATCATTAATTAAATCATTTTTAAAACAAAAAATCAAAAGAATAAAACCAGACATTAGAAAATACCATAAATTTATGATCAACCTGTTAACTAATATATATAGCCAAATGTCAATCTCATTGATATAGTCCCATAGCATAGAATACTAAGGTTATGCAATTTTAATAGCTAAAACATTTTCATACTATTTTGATAACTAAAGTCAACCTTAATATCTAAGAAAATTGGATACAATTTTAATAATACCACCAAAACATTACAAAACATCTCAAAGCCATACATAACCACCTCATAGCCATGAAAATCGAAACTAGCCCCCTTTTTTTTTTTTACATTCTTTTTTCACTTTACAAACTTGTCCATAAGGATACTATGCTTCCTTAAAGCAATCGTTTATGACACAAACTTGATGAAAGCTACCAATAGAATAACCTAAGAGAGTTTAATAACGTAACATTTCATTGTGTAATACCATTAAAAATACCAAAATACTCATCAATAAGAATATTTCAAAGCCATGCATTTCAAAGCCATGCATGACCACCTCATAACCATGTTGCTCTTCATGGAATGAAAATTGAAAGTAGCCCTTTTTTTTTTTTCATTCTCTTGGTCACTTTACAAACTTGTCCATAAGGATCCTATGCTTTCTTAAAGCAATCGTTTATGACACGACACAAACCCGAGGAAAGCTACCAATAAAATAACCTAAGAGAGTTTAATAACCTAACATTTCATTGTGTAATACCATTAAAAACACCAATATACTCATCAATAAGAATATTAATATAATTTTCATTTTCAAGGATTTCAATACCTTGTAGTAAACCTTTGGAACAAAAGTTTTGGGAACCGTGAGTGGTGTCATTATTGTTGTTTATTTTTCCTTCAATGGTAACTCTATTCATAATAGCTTGATGGACAATATTGATAGGTGGGATGGTTATTTTCCCCTCACGGTCATTATTTGATGAAACTAATCCCTATTGGACAACTCACAACAGTAAACTTTGTAAACTCAAATCATAACTCTATAATATGATAGAAAACAAATGTTTCCATGACACTTGATTATCCAAAAAGATAGCACATGATATAGTTTCTAAGGAAAATGCTAGCAACAATCCATCATGAGGATATATATTATTTTTTTTTTAACAATTATGGATATTTTACTCGAACAATTTGTCACAATAGATATTACAATATTATATAATCTCTTATGTGGTGTTTTACTTTACATTTCATATTTGATGTTATTATAAAATTGCACAAAATATTAAAATAAATTAAAATTGAAAGGAAAGAAACAGTGTAAATAATACACACCATCCATACAATGAACATAAGATGTACTCTAGGAAAAAACAATGTAAGAAAACCCCACATGTGACTATCTCCATGTGTGTCAGTAATGTACGTTGACACGATATCCACTTAGTATCATGGTGGTTGTTGAGATTGGATAGGGAGGAAGGTAGTCAACATGCATGACATACTAGCATGGAGGAGGACAATGAAAGTTATCCAATTTGATGGGTTAGTCTTTTTCTTAAAATTGTACTTAGGAAAAAGTATATTAAATGGGTTATATTTTAATGTTGACTTCATGACTACTTTTTATAAAGTTAAAGTGAGAAATAATTTAAGTTGTGGTCTTTTAATCTTGACCATTGGTCTCATAAGCTATATGAGGATCAATCTTGGCCCTCCATTCTTTTGGAGATAGGGTTTCTCACTTGCTCATTGAGTAAAGAGGAGATCAACTTGAAGATGAGTGCATTATGCACAAGAGAGTGACAATTTTCTGAAGAGAGAAAGAGAAGAATTGTTCGAGGGTTTGGAGAGAGAGTTTGCAGGGAGACAAATGAGGCTTCTACACTGAGATTGGCATAGATCTTTCGCATTGTAGAGGTCTTTTTATATAGATATGACCAGGAGGATTTGCATAAGGGCGCCATACATTTGTTGAGGAGGTTTTGTATTTGGTTAGGATAATTTTATTGTAAGAGATCTCTATATTTTCCTCCTCAATAATAATAAAATCCAAATCTGTTGCACTAGTTTTCCCTCTGGGGTTTTTCCAGGGATGAATTTTCCAAAAATTACTTGTGTACATGTGAGGTGATTGTTGTTATCTTTTACTGTTAATTTCCTTGTTATTATTTTATGTTGTGTATTATTTATTTCTAAAGAAAACCTGGAAGAATCAATTAACAGAAAAATTAATCGATTTAGTGAAATGGGTTTGAATAAAATTCACATGGTATCAGAGTAGGACTGTTGAACACGTAGCATTACATTCATATATGCAACACAAAATTTCAGATATGCAACACAAAAGTTCATATCTGCAAGAGATAAGTTCATGTATGCAACAATTTTTTTTATATCTGTAGCAGATAAGTTCAGATCTGCAACAAATAAGTTTAGATCTGTAGCAGATAAGTTCAGATTTGCAACAAATAAGTTCAGATCTGCAACAAGGAAGTTCATATCTGCAGTAGATAAGTTCATATCTGCAACACAAAAGTTCATACCTGTAACAAAAAAGTTCACATATGTAATATAGAAGTGTATATCTGCAAAGGAAAAAATAGATATGCATTAGTGGAGTCCATATCTATAAAATAGAAGGGTATATTGCAACACATAATCATTTTCAGAAATGGCCATGATCTTGAGAATGGAGGGTAGGGTTCAAGGTGCTTAAAACTTTTCCACTTGGAAGGAAAGGGTCACTATGGTTTTGGATGTCAACGATGTCCTTGACCATGTTGATGATAAGGTTGCAACTACCACAAATGTAGTTGCATTGGTGACTTGGAAGAAGGGTGAGGATAAAGTCAAGAGCATACTCCTTGATGTGGTAAAGGATCACATAATCCCTTAGCTCATAGGGAAAAATTATGCTAAGGAGATGTGGGCTACCTTGAATGACCTTTATCAGAGTAAAAATGAAAATGAGATGATGGTTCTTAGGGAAAGACTGAGAAGTACCAAGATGGATAAAGGGGAAAGTGTGGTTCACTACCTTATTCTACTTACACAAATCAGGGATGAGCTAGGCACAGTAGGTGAAAAAACTAAAAAGTCTGAGTTGGTACGTGTGGCACTGAATGGATTTTTGAAGTCATTGGATGTGTTTGTGCGTGGATTTGTAGCTCAGGAGAAAATCCATAATTGGCAGTGATTATGAGATGATTTTGTGTAGATGGAGATCAGACTTGGTCAGTCTAGTGGATCTTAATATTCACCACAGATTGTGGATGAAGAATGCTTGGCTCTTGCGAGCAAAGGCAAGGGAAAGAGGAGGAAAAAGAAGGGTGGAAAGAAGAACAATGAATTTTCAAAATTCAAATTTTTCCAGTGTTAGAAGATGGGACACTTTGCCTCACAGTGTCTAAAGAAGAAAAAGAAGAAGAACAAACCACAAATTGCAACTTCAGTAGTAGTGTATGAGTTTGCCAAAGTATTTGAGGAATATTTCTTCTTCGTAGGTTGTATGTATAGTGTAGAAGTATCAGACATGTGGTTTGTGTACAATGGCGTATCTTTTCATATGGCAGGGTGCAATGATTTTTTGACTAGGATACAAGAGGGAGGTGTGAATATGGTTATAGAGATCGAAGATGACAGGTGCTACAAGGCGCAAGGGGTTGGTACAATTTCATTTCAGAGGGATTCAGTTAAACCACTCCAGTTTGTTGGCATACTATATGTTACGGGGTTGAAAAAGAACCTCATATTGATCTCTACTCTTGAGGATAAGGGTACGAGGTCAGATTCCATAATGAAAGGTTGTTTGTCAGGCTAATGAAGTCAAGTGAGAATATGGACAGGATGAATGTGATTAGAGAAGAGAAGGTGTACAATATTTAGTGTCAACCATGGAGAGCATTAGTCAATACAACCATAGAAATGGGAGAGTTGTGGCATAGGAGGATGGTGCACATACAATTTGGTGCATTGGTGCACTTAAGACATGCAGTCATATGGTTTCCTAAGTTCACAACAGAAATCCATGACCCTTGCAAGGGTTTTGCAATGGGAAAGTATGCATGGAGACCATTTCCACTAAGTGAGAACAATTCCAAGGGAGTATTAGACATGATACATTTTGACTTATGTGGTACGATGAGTGTGGACTCAGTGAGTGGCTTCAAATACTTTTTTCTATTCATTGATGACTACTTCAGGAAAACTTAGATATACTTCTTGAAGGATAAGGATGAAGTCTTCAACAGATTTTAGGAGTTCAGATCTCTGGTCGAGAACCAGAATGGCAGGAAGATTCAGGTGTTGATATCCAACAATGACGGTGACTACAACTCCAAGGAGTTTCTATATTATTTCAAAACAATGGGGATCAAGAAGAAACTCATTGTTTCTTACAATCCTCAACATAATACAATGGTTGAGAGAAAGAACAGGACCATAATCAGAGCAACATGGGTAATGAGACATGATCATGGTTTTCCATTGTTTTATGGGCAGAGGCTAGTCGCACGACTATTTATATTTAGAATAGGAGTCCCCACACAATTTTTGGGAAGTTGACACCTGAGGAGGTATTTACAGGTACCAAAATAGATGTGAGTCATCCTCTCATTTGGGGTAGCATATTTTACTATCATGTCCCTTTGTACAAGAGGAAAAAGATAGAACCCACAATAGATAAGGGGTTTCTTGTTGGATATAGCAAGGCTTCCAAAGCCTATAGGATCTTTGTGCCAGCATGCAGGAAGATCATAGTGTGTAGGGATGTACAGTTCGAGGAGGAGCGTGCATTGATGAGGTCTAAATATTTCCAGGTAGAGGACCGGTAGGGATAGGATTCCAGAGTCAATCTTGAGAAGGCATAGAGTCAGAGCACTGGATCACAGAGTTGAACATAGGGTAGTGGTACAAGTATAGGTACAAGTGTTGAGAGGGATATAGTTGGACATGATCATCAGGAGTGAGATGATGAGGAGGAGAAACATTATGTAGTTCCACAGGAGTAGAATACTAGGCCACGACCTAAGTGGTATAAGTCCACAACCAGTGATTCCAGGTTGGCAAGAATTGTAGAGAGAGATTTTAGACGAAGTAAACCACTAGAGAGACTTGGGAACATGGCGTTAATGACACAACTCATTGATGTAGAGGCTTCCACTTATGATAAATTTGCATAGAATTGAGTGTGGCAGGAGGCCATGATGGAGGAATATTCCTTCATTATGAATAATGATGTATGGGAGGTGGTGCCTAGGCCAGAAGGAAAGAAGGTGGTTGGATCCAAGTGTATCTACAAGGTCAAGCATGAAATATATGGAAGCGTGGACAAGTATAAATCTTGCTTCATGGCCAAGGGGTTTTCATAGTGAGAGGGAGTTGACTATGAGGAGACTTTCACCCCAATGTCAAGGTATTCCTTGATCCGAGAAATAATATCGTTGGCAGCAGAAAAGGGATGGTGCGTTCACTATATGGACATGAAGAACATTTTCTTTAACAGAGTTGTTGAGAAAGAGGTATATGTTGAGCAACCAGAGGGATTTTAGGTAGGCAGTAGAGAGACGAATGTGTGTAGACTGAGGAGAGCCTTGTATGGGATCAAGCATGCACCTCGAGCATGGTACTCAATGATAGATAGCTACTTGAGGGATATGGGTTTCCAGCGGAGCGAGGTTGAGATGATCCTGTATTTTCTTGCAGGGGAGGTGCCTCTCATACTGGTGTTATATGTCGATGACCTATTTCTGTTAAGCCTAATATTGGCTCATTACCCCTTAATTGGGGCATATTAGATTAGTAATGCTATTTTATTTATGTCGTCTTTAGGCCATTAGTTGTAATTTAGATTAGTAATGTTATTTTAATTA
>JZKD02S0706275.1:155207-189907 GCA_000966675.3 Picea glauca | reverse complement strand
GTGGGTGCATAACGCTTTTTAATTTTTTGGCCATTTTGCATAGTTTTGATCCTTTTGCTGTGCTGTGGAATTAATCCTTGTGCCATGAATGACTGTTTTTCTGTGCTGATGATGCAGAGTTCTTGTCGCCCTGTGCGGACGAAATTTCAGTGATAACAATCGTCTCTCGACAATTCAACATTTATTACGCCGAAAGGGGTACATCTATTGACAATGGGCACAATTAATGATCTTTTAGCCTTATTTAACCTTAAACCCTAATCTGATGGCTATCCATTGAAGATGCTAGCATATTCTTAGTCGTCCTCCAAAATTAATGGGATTTATTATTCATAACTTTCTTGCATTTATCAAGGCATCCGTTAACATGTTTACTTTTTAACATTTACTTAATCACATTAAAAAATTACTGTAAGGATATGTAAATGCCACGTTTAAATAATTAAGTAGGATTAAACCGTGCAGCCAAATGTTTCATATTACCACAGACTAATTACAGATTACCACATACGTTTCATATTAGGGACACGGGTTTTCAACCAGTACCTTTTGGCATTTTCAGTCGCGAGTTAGCGGCTGTGCTAGTCCTTTTTACTATTGTTCAAATTCTTTACTCCACTCTTATATAAAACCTCCAAGTGGAATAAGGTACACAAGGAGGAAGATCATGGTAAGAGAGCATATTGATGTGTACGATAACAAAAGAGGGACAACCATATATGGAAGAAAAATAACTACGAGAAGTAACCAAGGGAGCCAATGTTGTGATTGTTTCAAAACTTAAACAACTTTACCCATACCGTATTCGCATCGTGTGGATCTTCAAAATCAATCACCGACCATCTTATTCATAGCTAAAATTATTCTTTAATGTGTAGTGGAAAATCAGTGGAAGCATTCGATACTTTTCATAAGCGACTGTGAATAAGGCGGGTGTAAACAATGCACCGATATTTGACGAGAAAAAGAGAAAATTTGCACAAGTATGTGACTGGAGAGGGAGCCTTGCAATGCTTTGTCAGTTAAGTCTTGTTGAAAAAAATCATCGTAAAAAATTTCCAACTAACAGATGCACGTCGCTTACAGTGGTGTGCAAGCTTCAAACAATATCTTATGATAATTGATTCTCAGGAAGAAAGGGAAAGGGAAAGGTAGCGACAGGACTGAGGGTGATTGGATGTGGGACAAGAAAGAGCTGATAGGGTTCGGTGGACCAGATTATACAACAGGGAGAGACATGATGGAGGTCAAGGGATTCATGGATTGAGACTTCTGGAATAACTTATGGAAAGTGGTAAGTATGAGGGGATTTGGACCCCTCAGTGGGAGTTAATCGACTAGTTTTATTTTAGACTTTCTATTTTTACCATCACTATTATGCATGCATGCATTCCTAAGGAAAGCTAACTACTTGATTGCTTTTCTTATTTATGGAATGTTTTTCCCTATATATGAGTGCATTCCACTCATTCATTGTATCATGCTGATCATGATCTATGTATCAATCATCATCTCATTGGAGTAGTGTGAATATATTTTCTCATTATTCCATATTGAATCTCTCTTCCTTTCTTTATAAGATTTGTTTGTACTTTCTTTAGCTAGCTCTCCTGTGCAGGTTTCCATGAAACACTGACATGGTATCAGAGCTATGCTTCTTGGAGCAAGCTAGACAAGCCAAAGTATAAGGAAAATTGGGGTTTCGGTGAGCTAAATCCATGGTCGTACCTTTCAATAGTTATTCCTCCAAAAATATTACCATTTTGAGAAAACGACCCATGTGGAAAGTAAAATGACCCATTTTGGAAGTGGGGTTTCAACCATTTGGCGAGATTCTTCATTGTTTTCTCAGAAAGTAAGCCGCAAGATAACCTCCTGAAACTGATATGAATACGTGGTCATACCTTTCAGCAGTGATTGCTCCCAAAATATTAAGGTTTAGAGGAAACAACCTGCATTGAAAGTAAATCGATCGATTTTGGAAGTGGGTTTTAAAATGTTTGGAGAGATTCCTCAACGTTTGCTCAAAAAATAAGCCGCAAGATCATCTCTTGAAACTGATATGAATTTTCACTTAAAGTGCCCTTTCTACCATGATTTCTTAATTTTTGACTTGCAGATTGAGAGTAAATTTTTAGGGGTTTTTAGAAACAGTGGGAGAGATGGATATGACAACTTTTATACAGTCAAACTTGGTGGTAATCCTAACACCATACAACTATTTTGATTGGAATCCCAAGGCATAATTCCAACTCAGAAGGAAAGGATTGTATAATTTGACGATGGCGACAGAAAACAGAACCTACATCAACGATTAAGAAAATGAGATGGGGGAATCGTGAGGATTAGGCCACAAGACTACTTATTGAGTTACTCTCCACTGATTTACGGTTTCATTTGGCTGGATGCAAGACTCAAAACAAGATCTGGACCACCCTGGAAGGACTCTTTGGAAAGAAGGATGAAATGCGAGGTCGTATGCTTGAGGTAGAGTTGAGTACCTTAGACCCTAAAAGTTTTGATAATATACATAATTTATTTACTAAATTTAAATCTTTGATTTTGAGCTTGGGTGAATTTGGTAATGATAATTGTACACAAGAGAAACAACTTATTCTAACAATCTTGGCCAAGCTAGGACCATAATACGCTGAATATGTCTCCAATTTCCATTTTGGTAGATTTTTTTTCAAACAAATTGGAAAATGCCTACACTGGTTCAGTGCATTGAGTCTCTTACACAAGAGCAGACAAAATTCATACAGATAGGCCTCATGAAAGATCCCAAATCACATGCACTCACCATGCATGATGGAAAAGGGTCATCCAAATAGAACAGGAAGGAGGGATATTCCAAACCCTTTAATGATTCTTTAGGTTTCAAAGACTCTTCAGATTCCAAGAAGAAGAAGAAGGGAAAGCAGTGCACTTACTGCAATAAACTGAATAATGGAGAATCCACATGCATGAAGAAACAAATCAATTTTATGGCACAAACACTTCAGCAGAACAACCTTGGAAACTTCATTCCAGAGGGAGTCAAGAAGCAGAAGGAAGAATATCTTTCTCCTAATAAAGGTAATCATCCTTCTTTGGTTGCAATTAATTCCTCATCTAATTCATGGATTATAGATTCTGGTGCATCCCATCATATGGCAGTGAAATGTAAAGTTTTCTCTTCTTTGAGTTGATGCTCAAGACCCCCTATTCTCATGGGGGATAATACTCCAGTAGCAGTAGCAAGAGAAGGGAGACTGGAACTCCACAATGGTAGTTTTGAGAATGTTCTACATGTTCCAAAGCTTTCTATGAATCTACTCTCAATTTATAAGATCACTCACAAAGGTAAAAAGGTTGAATTTACATCAGATTCAGTTTCAATAATTAACATGCATGACAATTCCATCATTGCAATTGGTGAGGTGGATCACAAGTCAAGTATGTATAAAATCAATAATTTTTTTTACGATGACTCCTCTATTCTACTTACAAATAAGGATAGTACTTTGCATGCACATGTAGTGTAACATGCATATACTCTTGTTCTTCCATTAGTTTCAGACATCATAGATGATTCCAAACACTTAGATTTTGTACATGGAAATAAGCAAGTAGTACATCTAGATAAGAAGCCAGTGCCGAAGCTTCAACATATGCCCAAGAAGGCACAGACCACACTTCAGGTAGTAGGAAACCTTGCAGAGAATCCATTGGATTCGAGGATGAATCGATCTCAGCATGACTAGCCTTCTCATGTACTTTCATATTGAGAACTTGCGATGTGCATGCATTGCTATATGGTTCAATCTATTGATCCACATACCTACAATAGGGTTGTGGGAAATCCATTATGGAAAGAAGCCATGTAGAAGGAGTATGATTCACTCCTACACAATCAGACTTGGAATCTGGTTCCACTTCCACAAGAAAGGAATATTTCCAGGTTCAGATGGGTCCACAGGATCAAGAGGTACAAAGACCAATAGGTTGCCAAAGGACTTCATCAGATCCATAAAGATTTTTACATCTTCATGAAGACTTTCAGTGAGTTGAAGTTTCAGAATTTGTGGGATCGTCTTCAAGTGAAGAACATAGTTTCCTAGCAGCTGCCATTTTCTTCTTTTGATACATTATCTTTTGAGGGGGGGTTTTGTTCCCATGTGGTTTTCCCTCTTTCCTCGTTTTTATTCAATGTTCATTAGTTGCATTGTACATGAGTACCTAAAATGGCCTAGTAGCTGAGACTCATTTCTTACTCCATAGTGATGTTTAGGGGGGGTGTTGATGAAATTTCTATTTTCGACACACTAGTTTAGTGGGAGTTATCTGACTAGTTCTATTTTAGACTTTCTATTTTTACCATCACTATTATGCATGCATGCATTCATAAGGAAAGATAACTTCTTGATTTCTTTTCTTAATTATGGAATGTTTTGCCCTATATGTGAGTGTATTACACTCATTCATTGTATCATATTGATCATGATCTATATATCAATCATCGACACATTGGAGTAGTGTGAATATATTTTCTCATTCTTCCATATTGAATCTCTCTTCCTTTCTTGATAAGCTTTGTTTGTACTTGCTTTAGCTAGATCTCCTGCACACGTTTCCATGAAACACTCACAAGCCTTTCCCGAAAAAAAAATATTATATATATATATATATATATATATATATATATATATATATATATATATATATATATATATATATTGTTTGTTTGTTTATTTATAGAGGAAAGAAACCACTAACATGGACTCAGGTGGGATGGAATTTAGCGTAAAGGAATGCATCATTTTCTTTCCATGTAGGTCTTATGAGTTTGACAAATTTAGGCGTGGAGGAACAACCAAGATTCCAACCAACAGATGTATAGGGTGTGCATATATGATTAATCAAAATCCAAAAGAAATGACCACCAACCTCCAAGACATGCCAACCAACATATGCTTTAGCATAATTGATGAAGGTATTGACTGAATTAGATTTAGGGTTTAGGTTTTGTACCTTAAAGGGATGATTCATGAATTCATCAAATGAATTAATGTTGCCTCTGGGCACCTTTCTATCAAGAACATGATCGTCATGATGCAAAGATGATTCATAACATGGATTAGAAAGCATAAGAATGTCCCTATAATATCTATTATCACTGAAATAAAAATTGTGCACAGGAGGGACTTGCTTGATGTCGCCAAGTCCTTTATCCTCTTTTGATTGAAACAAAGGATTAGCGAAAAATTTATACAAATTAAAATCTTGATTGGACTCATAGATATCTGCATTATTAAATTCATGTTGGTTCTCATCAATTTGCATTGACCACTCATTAGCATCATCATCGAATACAAATGTATCATAAGTTGGTTTGACATAATTAGCATAGATTTCTTCATTTGCATAATCAACAATTCCATTGTATGTGTGCAGATAAGAAGCTTGAGATGAAAGGTGATTTTGGGTATGAGGTTTAAGAAGGGTGTGAGAGGTGGATTGGTCATTAAGCATCATGATATAATCATGGTCCTCGTCACATTGAAGCTCTCACAAGTATTTGATTTATTATGATTAGTCCCTAAGAGAGAGGTCTCTTGAGAGATACTCCCAGTATGATTTGAAGATTGAGACTCGAGAAAGGACATGTGATCTTGCAAGCTATTAATGACTCGGATTAAACACGACAACTCCTTGTGTGAATCATAAATACCAAATGAGTAACTTGTTCTACAGTTTTGTTCTTCAAAGTTGAGGCAAGTAGATAGGGCTAGATCTAGGTTTGAACATTCTTTTCTTCCAACCACTATCGGTAAAGAGGGGGAAAAAGTTCATAGTAATGCAACGGATCCACCAAGTTGGTAGGGAGAATGGGAGTAGGAATTAGATTGCACAACTTGATAAAATGAAGATTAAAAGTAAGAATTCTCTCATTATCCTTCATGCCTAAATGATTAAATCTCTTAAGATGCTCATAATGATTTTCCAAATGACCAAAAGTAGAAGTAAACCAATGAGACAACTCAAACAAGGTAGAGATGCATCCATCAAGAAGGATGGAAAATAAAGAGGCGACATTTCCCTGAAGGGAATTCATAAACAACAACATGCAACTATCATTATTACTCTAAGAATGACACAAGCATTCGAAAATGAACGAAGATGTTCAATCACTGTAACAGTTCCATTGCCATGAAAGAGAGGCAAATTATTTTTGAATTTGTGAGATAAAGGGTTCACCGGGTGAGAAAAATTCAAGGGAATGGGAAAAAACCAAGGAGAATTGTTTAGGTCTTCTTCAAACTCAAACAGGGCATACTTGTGAATGACTTTCCAAGGGTTGGTAGCTGAGACCATGGGGTTACAACCACTAAACATACTTACTTGTGAATGACTTTCCAAGGGTTGGTAGCTGAGACCATGGGGTTACAACCACTAAACATACTTCTGATTGGTTGGTACATTGAGTCCTAGGAAAGGAAAAAGAAAAAGTGAAAGAATTAAAATAAAAACTGGAAACGAACCATTGAACATTTGACCCCGGTATGGTCGCCAAAAATATGTTGACGCCAAAAGACTAGAAAGTCTCAAATGTCAACATTTGAACCTCTCGTCGGGCTAGGCGAGAAGAGAAAGAAAAGTTACTCTAAGATTTAATCCCTAGGCAAGAATGCGCATTGAACTCTAGGCCAATTTTCTCCTAACCTATAGTCCAAATATAGATCTCTTTGCCTTGTCAATTAATTTTTTGACAATTTTTAATTTTTATGTGATTTTATGATTTTTTACTATTTACAATTCAATTATTTCTATGTGAGCTTTTATACATTTGAAATAATAAAATAAAAGTTAATAAAAGAAAGACAAATAATAAAAGTAAAAAATAAATCTATTTGTTTATTTTAATAAAAGCTAAATTAAAGTAAAATTAACGAAAAGATACAAAAGTTAATTAACTATACTAGATTTAAAGTAACTTAATTAAAAAAAAACTTATGACATTAATTTGAAACATACAAAGAAGCAACATTTTCTTAATATAACATTTTATGTTTTTTAATTTATTTATAAGTCACTATGTAACTTAAAAAGTAATAAAATTAAAACAGTAAAGTAAACAAAAATAAAAGTTTATGCAGATTAACAATTTAAAAACTTTATACACATGATTATAAACAAAAATAAAATATTTTTATTTTTTATTTTTTAAATTTATCTAATTTTTTATTTTTTTTTCTTTCTTTCTGAAATCAAATTGTAAAATAAAGATGAAGAAAACTAAGGAAATTAAATAAAAATCAGAGAGATATACAAAATGACAAAGAGCTGATTTCCATTGAAAAACTTTCCACACAACATCATAAATTATGGAAATCTTCAAGTTTTTGTGTAGACGAGGGCCAGGTACATGGTCTTTATCACTTCTAGACTCAATGTACAATAGAAAGACCAAGCATGAAGAAGAAAAAGAAATTTCAGACAAGAAGAAATAGAGCCATGATAGTGAATAACAAGGAGAGAACCTGCATAGTAAAAATAAATAGCGTTGAATCAAATCAAACCTTATTACAGCAAACTAAACAAGTAAATATTTAACCCATGAAGACCAACAAACTCATCCTCGCTTATCCTCTTCGTTGCTTCGCAATACCACTTGTTGCCGATGATTTCGTCAATCTCTGATGAATATGTAATGGAAGAATGAAATGAAAAATCTCTCCCAACATATGACTCTCAAAAAATTCTGCCTAAGTTCTCTCTCAGTTTTATTTCTGAGATCATATATCCTTCAGAAAATTTATGTCTGCCTCCAAATTTCTCCTCTTGAATCCCCTTTGGTAGGCTGTGCGCTGCTCCCTTTAAAGAATTGGGTGAACAGTTTCTTCAGTTATCAATTTTGTAACTGAACTCCAACAGAACACAACCATCACTTAACACGGAAACTAATTTACTTTTGCGCTCTCCTTAATATCTTTAAAATCATTTCCCATCGATTGTTTACGTATGGTTTGATACATGTAACTAATTATATGCAGATATAATTCCAATAGTTCTATTTTCTTTTTTCTTTTTAAAACTGGGAAGACACACTTCAACGTTTAGATATCAACGGTTCGAAACTCACACGCAAACATTCTTGTGTTTCACGTGAATTGCACCATCGCATATATATTGTATCATAGAGTTCAGCGAAATATTGCCAGGAACAACAAGGTATTCTCTCTTTTATCTAAAACAGAGATAAGTGACAGAAGTAATGTATGAACGTTTTTTTCAATGAGTGACAGATGCAAAATCTGAAAGACTGGTATACCTAGTCTAGCACTCCCAAACATATTCCATTTGCATATTCTCTTATGTTTAACTATTCTGATTGGCATGTGCATGAGTATCTTGTTCATTAATTAACGCAGTTATAAGAAAATGTTTTATACACTAAGTATGTTTTTTCTCTGGTTCAACGACTCTGGCAGCGCAAAATTGGCTCGGTTTTTAAAAACATCATACATCTTTATCTGCATGGTTTACGAAATGAATGTTTTCAGCTGGACATTCATTCCTTGCTTGAAAATTGTTAACCCCCAAAAAACGTGTGGTCGTTGTGAAACTCGGATCAATCATCCGTACTCAATACGGATGTCAAATGTAATAAGGCTCTTACTTTACATCGTAAATCGCGTCTAGTATTTTTATAGTATTCAGAGCAACGGAATCATCCTTGCATTGATGATATGTAAAATCTCACTGTATAAGGGCAGGATAAACTCATCAAGTTTTATTCTCTCATGGAATGGAATTAGGATATCTTCTTTACTTTCAACAAACAGATCCGCGAAATTCCCTTTTAAAGTCTATTTCCCTGATTTTGGTGTCAATTCTGGTTGCCAAACACAGCAGGAAATCCTTAAATGGATACTTGCGACTGGTTATCATCTTAGTCGTTATTCGGATCATCCTTTTCCAAGTTCTCGAATGAGATAATTCCATGTAAATACAACGCCTTTGCAGTAGACAATTCCAACTAGCGTGCTCTGAGGACAACTTCACTTCCTTTGGGGACTGTCCATTTGCTACTGAGATGAATATAGGTAAAATATTCCCACTGGATACATCCTCTACTGGAAAATATATTTGATTCTTGCTCATAACCGTAATCAAAACATCTAAAAGAATTTTTAAAAATATTTTTCAAAAATCCCAAGTATTGGCAGTGGGGCATCCACCAAATTCGCAACCTCTTCAGGAAAAGAAGCTTTAACTCTTACTTTTCCACCAATAGCATGCACCAAAGCATCAGGCGACTCCAAGATGATTCTCTTGCGGCCCTCCATATTGTGAGTGATCCCAACAAGATTGATAAAATTCATATAGTCTTCTGTGCAGGCCATCCTTATAATAGGCGATGAAGACACTCGAAGAGCATGCGAGAACTCATGATACCTGCATATGTAAATGGTAGCAATGCATCACCGTGTACAGTTAGAATCCATCTTATGAGTCTGTTAAAAAGAGGTCTTAGTATTCCAATGCATTGACTTTGGGAATGACAACCCTTACAAAATACGTGGCAAGTCTTTGGCTACAACCTGTATAGCTAGTTTTTCTAATATAACTGAACTCAGTAATATTATTAATCCCCTACGCAATTACGGCTTGTTTGGTTTTACATTATGAGAATGCCAAAAATTAAAGAGTCATCATCTCTCGACATTTATCCTTTTGCCTCTTGTTCAAATTATTTACTCCGCTCTTATATAAAACCTCCAAGTGGAATAAGGTACACAAGGAAGAAGATCATGGTAAGATAGCATATTGATGTGTACGATAACAAAAGAGGGCCAACCATATCTGGAAGAAAAATAAATAGGAGAAGTAACCAAGAGAGCCACTGTTGTGATTGTTCCAAAACTTAAACAACTTTAACCATACCGTATCGTGTGAATCTTCAAAATTAATCACCTACCATCCTATTCATAGCTAAAATTATTCTTTAATGTGTAGTGGCAACTCAGCCGAAGCATGCAAGACTTTGTGCAAACGACTGTGAATAAGGCGGGTGCAAACAATGCACCGGTATTTGACGAGAAAAAGAAAAAAATTGCACAAGTAGTGTGACTGGAGAGGGAGCTTGGCAACGTTTTGCCGGCTAAGTCACGTTGACAAAAATCATCGTCAACACAGTGGAGATATTGCATAGGTTCAGGATGACAAATTGTAGGTCCATGTCCACACGTCTAGTCATAAATTGGAGAAATATTGATGCATCATATTCAAAGACATTAGACCCCACTGTGTATCATCAATTAATTGGATTGCTCATGTATATGGTCAATACTTGACAATATATCAGCTTTGTAGTAAAGTCTTTGAGTCACTTCATGGTGGACCCTTAGAGAGTACATTGGATAGCTGGGAAGCATGTGCTTCACTACCTTAGTGGTACAATGGAATACAAGTTTTTATATGAGCGTAGTGGTGGAGTGAGATTCACATGATTTACAGATGTTGATTGAGCATGATATGCAGAGGAAAGAAAGAGTACTTCTGGTTGTTGTTCTATCATTGGATCGTGTATCATTTCCTCGTTCAATAGGAAGAAAAAATCAGTGGCATTAATCTCTACTGAGGCAGAGTATATGGCTTCTAGCTTGGCAGAATGTGAGGCATTATGGCTTAGGAAGCTACTCTTGGGATTGTTCACGCAGGAGCTAGAAGCTACTATGATTCAATGTGACAATCAAATTTGCATCAAGCTCTTTGAGAATCCGGTGTTTGATGATCGTAACAAGCACATCAATATCAGGTATCATTTCATCTAGGATTATGCACAAAGAGGAGTCGTGAGGCTTGATTACATACAGACTAATGAGAAAATGGAAGATATTTTCACCAAGGCACTGAACAAGAAAAAGTTTGGAAAGTTCAGAGATCGGATGGGGTTGAGAAATAATCCCTTCTTCGCTAAGAGGGAGTGTTGAGATTGTATAGCAAGGAATTTATTAATCATGCATGAAATCCTAGCATGGAGGAGGAAAATGAAACTTATTTAAGTTGATGGGTTAATCTTTTCCTTAAAATTGTACTTAGGAAAAAGTACATTAAATGGGTTATATTTTAATGTTGACTTAATGAGTACTTTTTATAAAGTTTTAGCGAGAAACAATTTAAGTTGTGGTATTTTAATCTTGACCATTGGTCTCATAAGGTGTATGAGGATCAATCTTGGCCCTCCATCCTTTTGGATATAGGATTTCTCACTTGCTCATTGAGTAAAAAGGAGATCAACTTGGAGAGGGGTGCATTATGCACAAGAGAGAGACAATTTCTGAAGAAAGAAAGAGGATAATTTGTAACAACCTCTATGCTACATCATATGAATACATGAGAAACAATCTATTTTATTTTGAAACATTAATAAGAATAATTGGAATAGGACAAACATGACAAGACATCATTAGAATAAGTGAAATATCAAATTAACATACTTCAGTCAATTGCAGTCAAATTAATGATAATAACATATATCAATAAAACACATTATGCTTCTCTCAATTCATTTGAAAACTAGATTTAGATACTACATAAAGCATGAAGGATTCTTTCACTTCACATAATGAAATACAACTACCCACCCAACCTATCCTGGAAGGTTAGGACTTCCAAGGCACATAATCAACGCTCAAGTCTAGGATTCGTTCGATTGATCTTGACCATTTAAGGTATCAAGACTGGTGACTGTTATGATGAACAAGGAAGTGTCTAATTCCCATAATTTCAATTCATTCCACAATTTACATATAAATTACAATGTTCTTAACTACCTTTCTGCAAATAGAGAATATCTAGTAACATGGTTACTTCTTCATAACATCATTGCATATAATTAAATGATTTATCACATTACTCATTTAAGGATCGGAAGAAATTCTAGAAACATGAAGACAATAATCTTAAACAATAAAACATAATATTTTAGTCAACAATCTACCATCTACGACATTTTTAAATCACCTAGATACAGTGAAGAAATAATCTGTAACTGGGAGAGAGAGTTTGTTCTAAGGAGTTCAAGTTTTGTAAAAATCCTTAAGCTTCTCCTTAGATTCCATGATGCCACACTTCCATAGTCAACTCTAGAAGTGTGTAGAAAATCTCCTCGAAGACAAAGTTTAGAAAAAACAGACCTTGGTATGTGCAAAGATTCTCTCAGTCGGACATAGGTCTCTAACCTTCGGAACTACAAATCTTAGAAGAGGCAGTGCAAACAAACAAAGGGGAGACATGATTTACGCACTCGACAAATTGGAATATAGAGCTTAGGAGGGATTCACTAAGAGATCTAGAGTTCAACTCAAGGTAAATATCAAGAGCAGCAAGGGTCCAGGGTTCAAGGAGGGGTCAAGACCATTCAGTAAGAGAAATCTACAGTAGTCGTCAGATCTGGGAGTTGTAGAGGAGGGTCATCGGATCAACATTCGATTAAGTCCCATTCGTCAGATCTTAGCAAGGGTAGATCAATGATGGGGAGTCATTGCGGGATAAGAGGGTCAATTTAACTATCGTGTCAATTTTGGTTGCAGAATCCACACAGGTCATTGATTGTTACCTACAAATAGATAAACGGTCGGCATTGGTCACCCTATCAATGAGCACCTCGATTGCAAAAATCGAGAGAGGGTTTAAATATTATGCTAGTCGAGGTTACACAATCCTCCCAAGAGATCGATATTCAAGATCTATGAAATCAAAACCGTTGAATTAACATGTCGATTAACACTCAATAAGATGGGTTGAGGTCATAGCTACTGGTTATACGAATAGAGGACAGAGGCCCTTTGGGATAGTTGACAAGGAGGGAAGAACCATGAAGTACCGAAGCTCTGAAGTGATCTACATCGTAGATCAGTGAGTGTTTTTTAATCGTTGGATCTGTTAATATTTTCAGGTTAAAGGTGGACGGTTAGATAAAGTCAAGATTATCGAGGTTTAATATCTGAGGAATCTCACACCGGGAGAAAAGGAAAGTGGAAACAATGAACAACCTAGATTCCTGAACCCCGAAATGAATATGGACCATTGATCCACGATCGATCATAGTCGTTGTATGAAATATGAGTGGAAGGAAAGCGTAAGAAATTCCATTAATGACCACTTCAATGCTAACCACTCTGACGAAAATAAGTCCAAAACATGTAAAAATACTTGAAGGTCGAAGCCCCGAAATCATGAAGTAAGACACATGGAAACACAATGAGAACCCACATCATCATAGTGCAGGTCAATAAGATCACATCAACAAGGACACATGGTGCAATTAGATAGTGACAAGTGTCAAGGTCTAGTTGGCACTTTAGGTATGAAAGTTTTGAATGAAGGTGACACATGGAAACCACTCATCCAGTTCCACATAAACAATGACATCAATAGCCATGTCACTTCGAGAGATTTGAATCCAAAGTAAACACGGTTCTCCAAAGAGTCAGATCTCCAGAATCATTTCTAACCATAGATCGAAGCAAGGTATAGGGACGATTGATTCATGAGTTAGTTGGATTCAACTCTTAGCTAAGTTAAGAGATAAAGTAAAGGGATATGAAGGCTAGAAATTTCCAAACTTTTGGAGTAAGGGAGATTCATAGATATAGAGAACAAACAAGGGTCATTTATCTTCAAGACTTAGTCCTTCATAGGTTTCGACAGTTCGACACTCTGGAGGAAAGGAGTGGTTGTTGCAAAAGGCGATGAACTCCTCGAGTTTCGAAATCTAGAGTAAACGACAACCATTGAATTTAAGAGGAGTGTAAGACGTTAGATATACGATCTCTTCGACAGTTCGGTGGTCCAGGTGAACAGTCTAAGGTTGTGGAAGAGGGAAAAATCCGAAGTCTGGAGTTTCATAGTGGATCTCCACCGTAGAATATCATGTTAAGAGGACTCCACCAGCCATTAGATCATTTGTTACAAGTCAACAATAGGAGGGTGTTAGGGCTAGGTAACTTAAAACTATTGGTAAACTCATCTTATGATCTGCTTCATCGAATTAATACTTTGGGAGAAGGGAGTGTTGAGTTTAAATAACCTTCGGAGCATCGAAGTTCTAGAGTCCCGAATAATTCCCTTCTTGACTAGCACTAGGTTTTGGCTCCTGGTCACATGCATAACTTGGTTTAGGAAAAAAGGCTAACACCAAAGAAAGAAATAAGTAAAGGTTATAAGTCTTCCCCATACACCCCTAGATCCTGAAGTTGACATTTAAGATATTATGGCATAGGGATTCCTCACTACTAACAACTAGGGTTAACCCAAGATTTAAGAGGAACACAAAAATTCATGTAAACCATGATTGAGAATCCACCATTTGACAAAAAATAAATATCGTAAACTTAATAGTAAGTTATTATACAAGTTCGGGTCCTATATGCCTCTTGATAGCGAAACACATCAATAGAATTGATTTTAATTTTGAATGAATTCAATAAGGACTTATGATACAAATTGGAACTAAACTACAAATGACCAATGAGAAATACATTTAAAATGTCCTAACATAATCCCCTTAAACTTTGATCAACATATTCAATTTAGTATGAAAAATACAGACTTAACCATAAGCTATATGAATATATATTTCTCATTAAACAAGGAGGATGAGACCGATATATAGAGTTTGGAAAACATATAAAATTTACAGGGAAGATTTAAAATATAACATTGTCTCTATTAATCATTTTCTAGCAAATGTAACACTTGTGATTTAGACCTTCCAATTATTATACAATGAGTCTATCCATCTACTGTACCGATTCTATCGTAAAATAAATAAATTCAGTTTATAAATACCAGAAATCAATGAAACATGTGTGTTGAAAATGTCCTTCAATACCTTACGCTCCTTCCTTTCTTCGCGTTCTAATCATAGAGACCTCACCGGTACCTCCCATCCAACACTAGGGGTACTCTTCTTCCCCCTTATCCCCCCAAGCCACAAAGGGGCCAAGCACAAATACCAGAACACAATAGCTTCCAGGCTTGCCTCACAAGGGAGAGCTTCCACTATTTCCACAAGCCTGGAGTCCCAACTCTCACAAGTAAAAACACAGTCAAACAAAACTTCGACAACATAGCATTTCCCTCCTAGGGTCTGATCCCCTTTCCTTCTACATTGATTTATTTATAGCATTATTTCTCACGGACATTTGTCCCTCATGCATAATTCATTAATTTTTAGAATTTCAGCTCAAGGATTATTCATCCACTACAGGTTTCATATTCTCCCCAGGTTGCACAAGAAATTTCTCTTTTAGTTTTCTTTCAAATCCCCCTTTCCTCACACTTCCCCATGTGTTCCTAAATTTCCTCTTAGTTATATCTTATTTTCCCCAATCCCCTTAATTAAATGTTGTCTCCTAACTAGGTTTTAGTTAGGGTTGGCTTAGGAGTCTTCTTAGTTAGGCTTGGGTTGGTGACTGAAATTCTATTCTAAGCACAACCCATTAACTCAAGTTGTAATTATTTTTAAACAAGGGTCTATTTTTATAATTTCATTCACCCTTGTGTATTTTATCAATTATTTAGGTTCTTGCTTAACTATTTCCTAACCATTGATTTCCTTCAAATCTTTACTCATGTCACAATTCAATTAGCCCCTTTATTTAAAATTTATGGTTGGCTTTGATAATTAATACTCTAATGTTTAATTAATTGTTTAAGTCTATCAAGGTCAAATCGTTCCAATGTTTTATAGGCCAACTATGTTTATTGACTCAGGTTTCAATTGTGTGATGTGCCCTTCAAGATGAATCCCATGCTCCAAGGGTGACACTTGTATTGACTTGTTTTTGGAATTTTTCCCAGCCCCTTGGAGTCAAAACTCCATTCATTCAACCTTTTGAGAGACTAAGGGATTCTAAGGAATAAAGAACCCACCTTATTTCACACCCCTTAGAAATCTATGTGAGATATTGTCTCAGTCTTCCATCACGACATCATGGACCATCCAACTAGGTAATCGTTAACCTATAATTCTGGCCACAACGTGAGTGCTAGTAGGTTGTGACGGGGAAGATACCACCCCTCTCTTTCAATATCTGATTTTTGTGCAAGGCCCCTTTACTCCTTATGTGATTCGGATTAGAAAGCATCGTCAAGCCTGCATTCACTAACAAAAACAATGTCAAAATCCATATATATAAATCATACTAAAATCCATCATACATCATAGGTGCATAATAATGAAATACTTAAACAATACAATCCACTCCTTGACTCAATCCAGAGTCCAAGGAAAACATTTGATGCCACCGACATCCATAGCCTATCACGTGTCCTGCACACTCAAGATGACCTGTCAAATAACATGTCAACACATATATATATAAATCAATAATATCAAGCAACTATAACACCTCAACATCATCATATATAACACAAAATATGAACGAAATCATAGTGTTCCATACCCGAATCACTTGCAAGAAAGTGGCCTCCAAGAATAAGTCAATAATGGTATGCTCAATAGAGCAGGATGTTACATAATTTCTTGAGGGTATGGAGAGAGAGTTTACAGGGAGATAGAGGAGGATTCTACACTGAGATTGGCACACATCTTCAACATTGGAGAGGTCTTTTCCTACATATCTGATCTAGAGGATTTGCATAAGGGGGCCATAAATTTGTTGAGGAGGTTTTGTATTTGTCTGGGATGATTTTATTGTAAGAGATCTCTATATTTTCTTGCTCAATGATAATAAAATCCAAATCTGCCACACTGGTTTTCCCTCCGTGGTTTTTCCAGGGACGAATTGTCCAAAAATTACTTGTGTACATGTGATGTGATTGTTGTTATATTTCATTGTTAAGTTCCTATTTATTATTTCTTGTTGTGTATTATTTGTTTATGAAGAAAACTTGACAGAATCAATTAACAAAAAAAGTAATTGATTTAATGAACTGGGTTTGAAGAAAATTCACAGTGGCAACTTGTGAATTTCATGATAAGTCAACTTATGGGAGGAATAAATTCCTCATATGAACTCTAGTTGAGGATATATTCATTTCATTGGAAATATATCCATGTGTATAATAACATGGAGAGGCTCGAACTTTGTTGACAAATTTTTTACCCAAAAAATGTTCATTTAAGGCCTTAAACAAGATCCAAAATTTTGTGTATCCCAAACTGTCATGAACCTATAAGATTCTTGTTTAGATCTTGCAATAGATTACCTTAGGGTGTGAAACTCCACTATGGTTCTTACTTGGTTTCTTGGAAAATAAAGAATAATTCATCCAGACTACACCTCTTCACCTAGAGCATACCCATACTTCGTTCTAGGCTACAGGTGAGTAAAACTCCTACTCTAGTGAAACTCTTGTATACTTAGACAATTGTTAATAGTTTCAAAGTTAGTCATATATAAGAATACATTCATGAACATGAGAAACCAAGAGAACACCTATAAAAAAAACATAACAAATGAAGACAAACACAAAAATAATGGGTGACAAAAAACATTCCTAACACTCGGCTAAGTCTTTGCTATTGTGAAACCATTACAATATGAGCACTACCAGATTGGTTTACAAATTTGGCAGAGTCAAATGACCTACCTCACCTCAAAAATATTTTTTTTGGAAATTGTCTTCACAACTAATGCAAAACCCCCCTAGGGCTCGCGTGACCTCTCGGTCTAGGATCGAATTACACAAGAGCTGAAGTGGGTCTCGAGTCCTCACAAAACCCTTATAAATTTTACCACGGGAGTTTACTTTGATTTTGCAGGTCTACACAAACCCGTTGGGTGCTTAATCTAAGCCCATTTCTCCTTAGAATCAAAACCATAGGTGCTAGCCCCTTTTTCCTAGCGGGACCTCATGTGACCTCGAGCTAGAACTGGGAGCTAGCCAAAAGGTGTTATCCAGAGCACTAGAACTTCAACACTCTAGAGGATTTACAAACACAATATTCCACACCCAAAAAACTCTAAACTTGTGAAGGAATGAAATCCAAAGATCTAAAGGTTGATGTTTTCCTCAGATCAATGGTCCGTGTTCACTCCATCCTTTGGGCTTCGAAAATTTTCCAACCTCAAGAAAAAATTCTCTTGAATAGATGACTTGGAAAACTCTTGAAGAGTTCAGGGATCAATGGTCCACACTCCTCCTATAGCAAATGACTATGATCAACTCTGAAACTCTGGGCTTCGTGATTCCTCACTCCAACTAACCTCCAAAATCCCAAACTTTTGAACGCCGAATTGACAAAGGGAAGAGATCTACGTTCCACGTTTACCCATCAATCAACGATCAAGATTGACTCTAGGATTCCGGACTTTGGAGAATTCTCTACTCTGCAGAACAAAAACCAATTTCTCCTGCAATGTTGAATTTCCAAACCACTCGAGGATCCAACAACTCGCACTCTCCCAGTGATATATGGTGTAGATTCACTCAAGGACTTTAGAGCTTTGGGGATTTTTCCTCACTTATAACAACAAATTAAAAACTATTGGAACAACGAATTTTGAAGGACTTGGGTTTTTAACAATCGTGCTCCTTCTATTTCATCCAACAACTATGAGGGATTATGATATCTCCCAAACAGATATCATCCACTCGATCTTAAAAAAAAAGCGATTCCTCCTCTTGAGTATTTACTCTTGCTATCCCTCCTTGAGGTTTTTCACTTAAAGGACTCGAACCTTGGTGCACACTTGTGCTTCGCTCCTGAGCTTGGGACTTAAAAGAAGTCACCTACGCACTCCTTGCACTATCGCTCCTCTGATCTCGGTACTTGAAAAATTCACTTGTGCACTCCTTGCACTATCTCTCCTCTAAGCTTAGGATTTGAAAAAGTCACCTGCACACTCCTTGCACTATCTCTCCTCTGAGCTTGGGACTTGAAAAAGTCACCTGCGCACTCCTTGCGCTATCCCTCCTCTGAGATTTATTAACACTTAATGAAGTGTTGACTCTGTGCACTCTTTGCACTAGTCTCCCCTTGATATGAATTTATGCAGGAATGCAACAAAATACACAAATAACCATGAATACAAATATGCAATAGACATAACACTTCATTTCATTAATATCAAAGAACTGAAATTTGTTTACAGACATAATAGAAATAAATTAGCTAGGGTGCTGGTAGCTCATCTCTAAGAAGAGATGTGGTGGCTACAGGCGTCTTAACTATGTGTTACAATGAGGCTCGAAGGCCTAAATATTATTGAGAAACAATGGAAACCCTAAACATAAAAAAACCTAACCCTAGGAGATGAACTGCCATAATATGGGCCTCATCGGGGTAAATTGGTACATCAATTTCCTGGGGTCGTAACTTTGGCATATTATCTCTATTTGACACATATGATACATTGTTAGAAATATCTATCTGAGGAATACAACTACTGACAACAAATATCATGGTCTGAAAATAGGTGATATTTTTCGATCGGACCATGCCCAAAAACATTGTTTAGGGCCTTAAAATGGCTCCGGAAGTCCAGGACCCGAAAAACTGCCAAAAATAGTAAATTGTGCTACAATTAAGGAGACTGAAAAACTGAAAGAAACAATGGTGTGGGTCCAAGTGGAATAGGCGGGTGGCCACCAATATCCACCTGGATCATTCATCCCCCCTTAGGAAGCAATGTCCCCCATTGCGTTGAGTTCCTCCATGAGATGAGGAAACTTCTGTTGAACTTGGTCCCTGGTGAGACACCTTCCCTGGTGAAGGAGTTGGCCTGCCTTGACGACTCGATATAGATAGATCCTCTCCTGGAAGGTGTTCTTTATCTTTGTGTCCATAATGCGATCAGTTGTGGATTTTTCCATGTAGTCTGGGTTTAACTTTGTTGGTGTGAGTTGTTCTCCCATATTAGATGTGTCCAACAAAGCTGAAAAGTAAGGTCGAAGGTGGTCCACATTAAACACTGGGTGAAAATGAAGGAATGATGGGATATTGAGCTTGAAGGAATTGTCCCCTACAACCTTGGGGATGGTGTATGGCCCATATTGTAGCAGGCGAAGCTTGCGGTGGGGTCCAACGAGGTGCTCCTTCAGTAAATGTAGCCACACTTTCTCTCCCACTTGGAAGTTGTGTTGCACCTGATGTTGATCATCTCACTGCTTGTACTTAGCATTGGCTCTGTCCAATATGTCATGAACCTGATGGCAAATGTGTTGAATTCGCTCAATGAAGTTGTTCACCTTGGAAGCTTTAGACTGGACATGAGTCAAATCAGCCTGAGTAGCTGGAAATGGTATGGCTACGTCAATGGGACATAGTGGCTGGAATCCCAAGCCCACATGAAAGGGGATGTGGACAATTGAGTTGTGGAGGGCTCGATTATAGATATGTTTTACATAGGGGAGGCTCTCATCCCATGTACATGGATGCTTTGAGTTGTACATGTGAAAAATATGTACGATCATCGTATTGACGACCTCTATCCAACCATCAGTTTGGGGATGGAAATTTATGGACTTGGTGAGCTTGGTGTCCAACATTGACCAGAGGCTGGACCAAAATGTACTAAGGAACCTATTATCCCGATCTAAGATGATAGACTGTGGGATCCCAAAGTGTACCCACACTCGTTCAAGTAAATTTTAGCAGTGGCTTCTGCTATGATATTCTTCTTGTAGGCCGCCATAATGGCCATCTTTGAGAACCTGTTGATGACCATGAAAAAATAGTCATTGGCATGTTTAGTAGAAGGAAGGACTGACATGTAATCCATGAACATGGATTCCCACGATCAACTAGGGGTAGGCAACGGAGTATAGAGGCCTTGATTCTTGATAGTTGATTTAGCAATGGTGCAAGAAGTGTAGGATCTAATGTACTTCCCGACATCCAGTCGAAGGTTTGGCCAATAGAAATACTTCTGCAGTATTGCCACTATTTTCTTGACCCCAAAATTCCCAGCGACCTGACTATAGTGCGCTTCCCAAATCATCTTGGCATGCTCGCTTGAAGGAACACAAAGGTGTCCTAGGTGACATAGTAGTGCATCCTGGAGGTGAAAATTTGGAACTTGGTTACCCTCCAAGAGCATCTTGTATGTGTGGCCAAAATATGGATCACTCTTGTAGAGAAGAATCCAATCAGAAGTCTCATGTCCACAAGAGTTGAGCATGGTGGTTATCGCCACGATCCGTGGTCGGCTGAGGTAGTCTACAACATTATTGGTGCTTCCCTTCTTGTACTTGATGTTCAAATGAAACTATTGTAGATATGTGGACCACTTATGATGGTGAGCGTTCTGCAACTTCCCTTGTGTCTGTATGAACTACAGAGGTCGGTGGTCTATGTGGATGATCGTTTCCTTCCCCAAAATACAATGCTTCCACTGTCGGCAAGCCTGCACAATGGAATACATTTCTTTGTCATAAGTGGGATACTTTCAGACTATGTCGGATAGTGTCGCACTGTGATATGCCACTGATTACCCTTGTTGAGTAAGAACTACCCCAATAGCATAGTCATAGGCATTTGTCTCGATCTCAAATGGTTGTTTCAAGTCTGGTAATGTGAGCACGGGGGCAGATCAGAGGCAATTTTTCAATTCTATGAATGCCTTCTGTTGATATTCCAACCAAAAAAAATTCTTTTGCTCCTCCCTTTGTGACTTGACTCAAAGGCCAAGTGATATGAGAGAATCCCAACATGAACCTACGGTAGAAATTAGCAATACCCAAAAATATGAGAAGCTCTCTTAGAGTGGTTGGGGCTGACCAATCCCAGGAAACTTAGATATTGGTTGGATCGACATGAACCCCACACTCATCAATAATGCATCCTAGATACTGAACCTGGGTCATGCCAAAAGTGCACTTCTCCAAATTGGCACACAACTTGTTTTTCTGCAGTGTTTGGACGACCGGTCGGAAGAGGAAAGCTAACTACTTGATTTCTTTTCTTATTTATGGAATGTTTTTCCCTATATATGAGTGTATTCCACTCTTTCATTGTATCATACTGATCATGATCTATGTATCAATCATCATCTCATTGGAGCAGTGTGAATATATTTTCTCATTATTCCATATTGAATCTTTGTTCCTTTCTTGATAAGCTTTGTTTGTACTTGCTTTAACTAGATCTCTTGTGTAGGTTTCCATGAAACACTGACATTGTATCAAAGCTATGCTTCTTGGAGCAAGCCAGACAAGCCAAAGTATAAGGAAAATCGGGGTTTCAGCGAGCTAAATCCATGGTCGTACCTTTCAACAGCTATTCCTCCAAAAATATTACGTTTTTGAGGAAACGACCCATGTGGAAAGTAAAACGACCCATTTTGGAAGCGAGGTTTCAACCGTTTGGAGAGATTCTTAACCATTTTCTCAGAAAGTAAGCCACAAGATAACCTCTTGAAACTGATACAGATCCGTGGTCATACCTTTCAACAGTGATTGCTCCCAAAATATTAAGGTTTAGAGGAAACAACTTGCATTGAAAGTAAATTGATCGATTTTGGAAGTGGGTTTTAAAACGTTTGGAGAGATTCATCAACGTTTGCTCAGAAAGTAAGCCGCAAGATCATCTCTTGAAACTGATACAAATTTTCACTTAAAGTGCCCTTTTTGTTGTGATTTCTTAATTTTTGACTTGCAGATTGAGAGCAAATTTTTAGGGGTTCTTAGAAACAGTGGGAGAGATGGATATGACAACTTTTATATAGTCAAACTTGGTGGTAATCCTTACACCATACAACTATTTTGATTAGAATCCCAAGGAATAATTCCAACTCGGAAGGAAAGGATTGTATAATTTGACGATGGCGACAGAAAACATAACCTACATCAACGATTGAGAAAATGAGATGGGGGAACCGTGAGGATTAGGCCACAAGATTACTTCTTGAGTTACTCTCCACTGATTTACAGTTTCATTTTGCTGCATGAAAGACTCCAAACAAGATCTGGACCACCCTGGAAGGACTCTTTGGAAAGCAGGATGAGATGCAAGGTCATATGCTTGAGGTAGAGTTGAATACCTTAGACCCTAAAGGTTTTGATAATATACATAATTTCTTTACTAAATTTAAATCTTTGATTTTGAGCTTGGGTGAATGTGGTATTGAAAATTGTGCACAAGACAAACAAATTATTCGAACAATCTTGGCCAAGATAGGACCAGAATATGTTGTATATGTCTCCAATTTCCATTCTGATAGAGGGTTTTTAGAACAAATTGGAAAATGCCTACGCTGGCTCAGTTCATTGAGTCTCTTACACAAGAGCAGACAAAACTCATATAGATGGGCCTCATGAAAGATCCCAAATCACATGCACTCACCATGCATGATGGAAAAGGGTCATCCAAACAGAATAGGAAGGAGGGATATTCCAAACCCTTTAATGATTGATCAGGTTCCAAAGACTCTTCAGATTCAAAGGAGAAGAAGAAGGGAAAGAAATGCACTTACTGCAATAAACTGAATCATGGAGAATCCACATACATGAAGAACCAAATCGATTTTATGGCACAAACACTTCAGCAGAACAACCTTGGAAACTTCATTCTAGAGGGAGTCAAGAAGCAGAAGGAAGAATATGTTGCTCCTAATAAAGGTAATCATCCTGCTCTGGTTGCAATTAATTCCTCATCCGATTCATGGATTATAGATTCTGGTGCATCCCATCATATGGCAGCGAAATGTGAAGTTTTATCTTCTTTGAGTCGATGCTTAAGACCCCCTATTCTCATGGGGGATGATACTCCAGTAGCAGTAGCAAGAGAAGGGAGAGTGGAACTCCACAATGGTAGTTTTGAGAATGTTCCACATGTTCCAAAAGTTTCTATGAATCTGCTATTAGTTTATAATATCACTCACAAAGGTAAAAAGGTTGAATTTACATCAGATTCAGTTTCAGTAATTGACATGCATGACAATTCCATCATTGCAATTAGTGAGGTGGATCACAAGTCAAGTATGTATAAAATCACTAATTTTTCTAATGATGACTCCTCTATTCTACTTACAAATAAGGAGAGTACTTTGCATGCACCTGCAGCACAACATGCATATACTCTTGTTCTTCCATTAGTTTCAGACATCAGAGATGATTCCAAGAACTTAGATTATTTACATGGAAATAAGTAGGTAGTACATCCAGATAAGAAGCCAGTGCCAAAGCTTCAACATATGCCCAAGAAGGCACAGACCACACTTCAGGTAGTAGGAAACCTTGGAGAGAATCCATTGGATTCGAGGATGAATCGATCTCGGCATGAGTAGCCTTCTCATGTACTTGCATATTGAGAAATTGCGATGCCCATGCATTGCTATATGGTTCAATCTATTGATCTACATACCTACAATAGGGTTGTGGGAAATCCATTATGGAAAGAAGTCATGCAGAAGGAGTATGATTCACTCCTACATAATCAGACTTGGAATCTGGTTCCACTTCCACAAGAAAGGAATATTTTCAGGTTCAGATGGCTCCACAAGATCAAGAGGTACAAGGCCCAACAGGTTGCCAAAGGACTTCATCAGATCCATAAATATTTCTACATATTCACGAAGACTTTCAGTGAGCCGAAGTTTCATAATTTGTGGGATCGTCTTCAAGTGAAGAACACAATTGCCTAGCAGCTGTCATTTTTTTCTTTTGATACATTATCTTTTGAGGGGGGGTTTTCTTCCCATGTGGTTTTCCCTCTTTCTTCATTTCTATTCAATGTTCATTAGTTGCATTATACATGAGTACCTAAAATGGCCTAGTAGCCAAGACTCATTTCTTACTCCATAGCAATGTTTAGGGGGGGGGTGTTGAAGAAATTTCTATTTTCGACACACTATTTTAGTGGGAGTTATCTGACTAGTTCTATTTTAGACTTTCTATTTTTACCATCACTATTATGCATGCATGCATTCGTAAGGAAAGATAACTTCTTGATTTCTTTTCTTAATTATGGAATGTTTTACCCTATATATGAGTGTATTACACTCATTCATTGTATCATATTGATCATGATCTATGTAACAATCATCGACACATTGGAGTAGTGTGAATATATTTTCTCATTCTTCCATATTGAATTTCTCTTCCTTTCTTGATAAGCTTTGTTTGTACTTGCTTTAGCTAGATCTCCTGCACAGGTTTCCATGAAACACCCAAAAGCACTTCCAAAAAAAATAAATAATTTTTATTATTATTATTATTATTATTATTATATATATATATATATATATATATATATATATATATTTGTGTGTTTGTTTATTTATTTACAGAGGAAAGAAACCACTAGCATGGACTCAGGTGGGATGGAACTTAGCGTAAAGGAATGCATCATTTTCTTTCCATGCAGGTCTTATGAGTTTGAAAAATTTAGGCCTGGAGGAACAACCAAGATGCCAACCAACAAATGTATAGGGTGTGCATATATGATTAATCAAAATCCAAAAGAAAGGACCACCAACCTCCAAGAGATGCCAACCAACATATGCTTTACCATAATTGATGAAGGTATTGACTGAATTAGATTTAAGGTTTAGGTTTTGTACCTTAAAGGGATGATTCATGAATTCATCAAATGAATTAATGTTGCCTCTGGGCACCTTTCTATCAGGAACATGATCGTCATGATGAAAATATGATTCATAACATGGATTAGAAAGCATAAGAATGTCCCTATAATAGCTATTATCATTGAAATAAAAATTGTGCACAGGAGGGACTTGCTTGATGTCGCCAAGTCCTTTATCCTCTTTTGATTGAAACAAAGGATTAGGGAAAAATTTATACAAATTAAAATCTTGATTGGACTCATAGATATCTTCATTATTAAATGCATGTTGGTTCTCATCAATTTGCATTGACCACTCATTAGCATCATCATCGAATACAAACGTATCATAAGTTGGTTTGACATAATTAGCCTAGATTTCTTCATTTGCGTAATCAACAATTCCATTGTATGTGTGCAGATAAGAAGCTTGAGATGAAAGGTGATTTTGGGTATGAGGTTTAATAAGGGTGTGAGAGGTGGATTGGTCACTAAGCATCATGCTATAATCATGGTCCTCATTACATTCAAGCTCTCACAAGTATTTGATTTATTATGATTAGTCCCTAAGAGAGAGGTCTCTCGAGAGATACTCCCACTATGATTTGAAGATTGAGACTTGAGAAATGAAATGTGATATTGCAAGCTCTTAATGACCATCGTAAATCACATCTAGTATTTCTTACTTTACATTGTAAATCACGTCTAGTATTTTTATAGTATTCAGAGCAACGGAATCACCCTTGCGTTGATGATATGTAAAATCTCACAGTATAAGGGCAGGATAAACTCATCAAGTTTTATTCTCTCATGGAATGGAATTAGGATATCTTCTTTACTTTCAACAAACAGATCCGCGAAATTCCCTTTTAAAGTCGATTTCCCTGATTTTGGTGTCAATTCTGGTTGGCAAACATAGCACGAAATTCTTAAATGGATACTTGCGATCATCTCTAGTCTTTATTCGGATCATCCTTTTCCACGTAAATGGTAGCAATGCATCACCGTGTAGAGTTAGAATCCATCTTATGAGTCTGTTAAAAGGAGGTCTTAGTATTCCAATGCATTGACTTTGGGAATGACAACCCTTACAAAATACGTGGCAAGTCTTCGGCTACAACCTCAATGCTCAAGTATAGGATTCGTTTGATTGATCTTGACCATTTAAGGTATCAAGAATGGTGACTGTTATGATGAACAAGGAAGTGTCTAATTCTCATAATTTCAATTCATTCCACAATTTGCATATAAATTACAATGTTCTTAACTACCTTTCGGCAAATAGAGAATATCTAGTAACATGGTTACTTCTTCATAACATCATTGCATATAATTAAATGATTTATCACATTAGTCATTTAAGGATAGGAAGAAATTATAGAAACATGAAGACAATAACCTTAAAGAATAAAACATAATATTTTAGTCAACAATCTACCATCTACGACATTTTTAAATGACTTAGATACAGTGAAGAAATAATTTGTAACTGGGAGAGAGAGTTTGTTCTAAGGAGTTCAATTTCTGTAAAAATCCTGAAGCTTCTCCTTAGATTCCATGATGCCACACTTCCATAGTCAACTCTAGAAGTGTGTAGAAAATCTCCTTGAAGCCAAAGTTTAGAAAAAACAGACCATGGTATGCGCAAATATTCTCTCATTCGGATAGAGGTCTCTAACCTTTGGAACTACGAATCTCAGAAGAGGTAGTGCAAACAAACAAAGGGGAGGCATGATTTACGCACTCGACAAATTAGAATCTAAATCTCAGGAGGGATTCACTAAGAGATCTAGAGTTCAACTCAAGGTAAATATCAAGAGCGACAAGGGTGCAGGGTTCAAGGAGGGGTCAAGACCATTCAGTGAGAGAAATCTATAGTAGTCGTCAGATCTGGGAGTTGCAGAGGAGGGTCATCGGATCAACATCCGATTAAGTCCCAGTCGTCATATCTCAGCAAGGGTAGATCAATGATGGGGATTCATTGTGGGATAAGAGGGTCAATTTAACTATCGTGTCAGTTTTGGTTTCACAATCCACATAGGTCGTTGATCGTTACCTACAAATAGATAAACGATCAACATTGGTCACCCTATCAATGAGCATGTCGATTGAAAAAATCGAGAGAGGGTTTAAATATTATGCTAGTCGAGGTTACGCAATCCTCCCAAGCGATCGATCTTCAAGATCAATGAAATCAAAACCGTCAAATTAACACATCGATTGACACTCAAGAAGATGGGTTGAGGTCATACGAATAGAGGATAGAGGCACTTTGGGCTATTTGACAAGGAGGGAAGAACCATGAAGTATTAAAGCTCCGAAGTGATCTACATTGTAGATCAGTGAGTGTTTTCTAACTGTTGGATTTGTTAATCTTTTTGGGTTAAATGTGGATGGTTAGATAAAGTCAAGATTATCGAGGTTTAATATTTGAGGAATCTCTCTCCGGGAGAAAAGGAAAGTGGAAACAATGGACAACCTAGATTCCTGAACCTTGAAATGAATCTGGATCATTGATCCATGATCGATCACAGTTGTTGTAAGAAATATGAGTGGAAGGAAAGTGTAAGAACTTCCATTGATGACCACTTCAGTGCTAACCACTCTGGCAAAAAGAAGTCCAAAACATGTAAAAATACTCAAAGGTCGAATCCCTGAAGTCGTGAAGTAAGACACGTGGAAACACAATGAGAACCCACATCATCATAGTGCACATCAAAAAGATCACATCAACAAGGACACATGGTGCAATTAGATAGTGACAAGTGTCAAGGTCTAGTTGGCACTTTAGGTATGAAAGTTATGAATCAAGGTGACACGTTAAAACCACTCATCCAGTGACACGTTAACAGTGACATCAATAGCCATGTCACTTTGAGAGATTTGAATCCAATGTAAACAAGGTTCTCCAAAGAGTCAGATCTCTGGAATCATTTCTAACCATAGATTGAAGCAAGGTATAGGGACGATTGATTCATGAGTTAGTTGGATTAGACTCTCAGCTAAGTTAAAAGATCAAGTAAAGGGATATGAAGGCAAAAAATTTCCAAAATTTTGGAGTAAGGGAGATCCGTAGATATAGAGAACAAACAAGATCTGTTTATCTTCAAGACTTAGTCCCTCATAGGTTTCGATAGTTCGACACTTTGGAGGAAAGGAGTGGTTGTTGCAAAAGGTGATGAACTCCTCGAGTTTCGAAATCTAGAGTAAACGACAATCGTTGAATTTGAGAGGAGTGTAAGTCATTAGATATATAATCTCTTTGACGGTTCGATGGTCATGGTGAACAATCTAAGTTTGTGGAAGAGGGAAAAACCCGAAGTCCGTAGTTTCATAGTGGATCTCCACCGTAGAATATCGCGTTAAGAGGACTCCACCAGCCATTAGATCAATTGTTACAAGTCAACAAAAGGAGGGCGGTAGGGCTAGGTAACTTCAAAATATTGGTAAAATCGTCTTATGACCTGCTTCGTCCAATTAATACTTCGGGAGAAGGGAGTGCTGAGTTTAAAGAACCTTTGGAGAATCGGAGTTCCAGAGTCCCGAATAATTCCCTTCTTGACTAGCACTAGGTTTTGGCTCTTGGTCACATGCATAACTTGGTTTAGGAAAAAAGTCTAACACCAAAGAAATAAGTAAGTAAAGGTTATAAGTCTCACCCAGACACCCCTAGATCCTAAAGTTGAAATTTAAGATATTATGGCATAGGGATTCCTCACTACTAACAACTAGGGTTAACCCAAGATTTAAGAGGAACACAAAAAAAAGTGTAAACCACGATTGAGAATCCACCATTTGACAAAAAATAAATATCGTAAACTTAACAGTAAGTTATGATACAAGTTTGGGTCCTATATGCCTCTCGACAACGAAACACATCAATATAATTGATTTGAATTTTGAATGAATTCAACAAGGACGTATGATACAAATTGGAACTAAACTACACATGACCAACGAGCAATACATTTAAAATGTCCTAGCATAATCCCCTTAAACTTTGATCAACATATTCAGGTTAGTATGAAAAATACAGACTTAACCATAAGCTATATGAATATATATTTATCATTAAACACGGAGGATGAGACCGATATACAGAGTTTGGAAAACATCTAAAATTTACAGGGAAGATTTAAAATATAACATTGTCTCTATTAAACGTTTTCTAGAAAATGTAACACTTGAGATTTAGACCTTCCAATTATTCTACAATGAGTCTATCCATCTATTGTACTGATTCTCTCGTAAAATAAATGAATTCAGCTTATAAATACTAGAAATCAATGAAACATGTGTGTTGAAGATGTCCTTCAAGACCTTGTGCTCCTTCCTTTCTTCGCTTTCTAATCATAGAGACTTCACGGGTACCTCCCATCCAATGCTAGGGGTACTCTTATTCCCCCTTATCCCCCCAAGCCACAAAGGGGACAAGCACAAATACCAGAACACAATAGCTTCCAGGCTTGCCTTGCAAGGGAGAGCTTCCACTATTTCCACAAGCCTATAGTCCCAACTCTCACAAGTAAAAACACAGTCAAACAAAACTTTGACAGCGTAGCATTGAACACCCAGGTCTGATCCCCTTGCCTTCTACATCGATTTATTTATAGCATTATTTCTCACGGACATTTGTCCCTCATGCATAATTCATTCATTTTTAGAATTTCAGTTCACATATTATTCATCCACTACAGGTTTCATATTTTCCCCAAGTTGCACAAGAAATTTCTCTTTCATTTTTATTTAAAAGACCCCTTTCCTCACACTTCCCCATGTGTTCCTAAATCTCCTCTTAGTTATATCTTATTTTCCCCAATCCCCTTAATTAAATGTCATCTCCTAACTAGGTTTTAGTTATGGTTGGCTTAGGAGTCTTCTTAGTTAGGATAGGGTTGGTTGACTCAAATTCTATTCTGAACACAACCCATTCTCTCAAGTTGTAATTATTTTTAAACAAGGATTTATTTTTATAATTTCATGCACCCTTGTGTATTTTATCAATTCTTTAGGTTCTTACTTAACTATTTCCTAACCATAGATTTCCTTCAAATCTTTACTCATGTAACAATTCAATTAGCCCCTTTATTTAAAATTTATGGTTGGCTTTGATAATTAATACTCTAATGTTTACTTAATCGTTTAATTCTATCAAGGTCAAATCATTCCAATGTTTTATAGGCCAACTATGTTTATTGACTTAGGTTTCAATTGTGTGACGTGCCCTTCAAGATGCATCCCATGCTCCAACGGTGACACTTGTTGACTTGTTTTTGGAATTTTTTCCAACCCCTTAGAGTCAAAACTCCATTCATTCAACCTTTTGAGAGACTAAGCAATTCTAAGGAATAAAGAACCCACCTTATTTCACACCCCTTAGAAATATATGTGAGATATTGTCTTAGTCTTCCATCACGACATTGTGGACCATCCAACTAGGTAATCGTTAACCTACAATTATGGCCACGATGTGAGTTCTAGTAGGTTGTGATGGGGAAGCTACCACCCCTCTCTTTCAATATATGGTTTTTTGTGCAAGGCCCCTTTACTCCTTATGCGATTTGGATTAGCAAGCATCGTCAAGCCTGCATCCACTAACAAAAACAATGTCAAAATCCATATATATAAATCATACTAAAATTCATCATACATCATAGGTGCATAGTAATGAAATACTTAAACAATACGATCCACTCCTTGGCTCAATCCAGAGTCCAAGGAAACCCTTTGATGCCACCGACATCCATAGCCTGTCATGTGTCCTGCACACTCAATATGACCTATCAAATAACATGTCAACACATATATATACATCAATAACATCAAGAAACTATAACACCTCAACATCATCATATATAACACAAAAGATTAATGAAATCACAGTGTTCCATACCTGAATCACTTGCAAGAAAGTGGCCTCCAAGAATAAGTTAATAATGGTATGCTCAGTAGATCAGGATGTTACATAATTTCTTGAGGGTATGGAGAGAGAGTTTGTAGGGAGACAAAGGAGGATTCTACAATGAGATTGGCACACATCCTCAACATTGCAGAGGTCTTTTCCTACATATCTGATCTAGAGGATTTTCATAAGGGGGCCATAAATTTGTTGAGGAGGTTTTGTGTTTGGATGGGATGATTTTATTGTAAGAGATCTCTATATTTTCCCGCTCAATGATAATAAAATTGAAATCTGCTACACTAATTTTCCCTCCGTGGTTTTTCCAGGGACGAATTGACCAAAAATTACTTATGTACATGTGATGTGATTGTTGTTATCTTTCATTGTTAAGTTCCTGGTTATTATTTATTTTTGTGTATTATTTATTTATGAAGAAAACTTGACATAATCAATTAACAGAAAAAAATAATTGATTTAATGAACTGGGTTTGAAGAAAATTCACAGTGGCAACTTGTGAATTTCATGATAATTCAACTTATGGGAGGAATAAATTCCTCATATGAACTCTAGTTGAGGAGATATTCATTTCATTGGAAATATATTCATTTGTATAATAACATGGAGAGGCTCGAACTTTGTTGACAAAATTTAGACCCAAAAAATGTTCATTTAAGGCCTTAAACATGATCCAAAATTTTGTGTATCCCAAACTTTCATGAACCTATAGGATTCTTGTTTAGATCTTGCAATAGATTACCTAAGGGTGTGAAACTCCACTATGGTTCTTACTTGGTTGCTTGTAAAATAAAGAATAATTCATCCAGACTGCACCTCTTCACCTAGAGCATACCTATACTTCATTCTAGGCTACAGGCAAGTAAAACTCCTACTCTAGTGAAACTCTTGTATACTTATACAATTGTTAATAGTTTCAAAGTTAGTCATATATAAGCATACATTCATGAACATGAGAAACCAAGAGAAAAACTATAGAGAAAACATAACAAATGAAGACAAACACAAAAATAGTGGGCGAAAAAAAGCATTCCTAACACTCAGCTAAGTCTTTTCTATTGTGAAACCATTACAATATGAGCACTACTAGATTGGTTTACAACTTTGGCAGAGTCAAATGACCTACCTCACCTCAAAAATATTTTTTTTGGAAATTGTCTTCACAACTAGGGCTCGTGTGACCTCTCAGTCAAGGATCAAATTACACAGGAGCCGAAGTGGGTCTTGAGTCCTCACAGAACCCTTATAAATTTTACCATGGGACTTTAATTTTCTTTTGCAGGTCCACACAAACCCATTGGGAGCTTACTCTAAGCCCATTTCTCCTTAGAATCAAAACCATAGGTGCTAGCCCCTTTTTCCTAGCGGGACCTCATGTGACCTCGGGCTAGAACTGGGAGGTAACCAAAAGGTGTCATCTGGAGCTCTAGAACTTTGACACTCCAGAGGATTTACAAACACAATACTTCGCACCCAAAAAACTATGAACTCATGAAGGGATGAAATCCAAATATCTAAAGGTTGATGTTTTCCTTGGATCAACGATCCGTGTTCACTCCATTCTCTGGACTTCAAAAATTTTCCAGCCTCAACCAAAAATTCTCTCGAATAGAAGACTTGGAAAACTCTTGAAGAGTTCAAGGATGAATGGTCCACACTCCTCCTATAGCCAACGACTGTGATCAACTCTAAAAATCTGGGCTTTGTGATTCCTCACTCCAACTAACCTCCAAAATCCTGAACTGTTGACTGTCGAATTGGTGAAGGGAAGAGATCTACGTTCCACGTTTACCCATCAATCAACGATGAAGATTGACTCTAGGCTTCCGGACTTTGGAGAATTATCTACTTTGCAGAACAAAAACCAATTTCTCCTGGAATGTTGAATTGCCAAACCACTCGAGGATCCAACAAATCACACTCTCCCAGTGATATATGGTGTGGATTCACTTTGGGACTTTGGAGCTTTGGGGATTTTTCCTCACTTATAACAACAAATTAAAAACTATTAGAACAACGAATTTTGAAGGACTTGGGTTTTTAACAGTTGTTCTCCTTCTATTTCATCCAATGAATGTGAGGTATTATGATATCTCCCAAACATATATCATCCACTCGATATTAAAACAAAAGGAATTCCTCCTCTTGAGTATTTACTCTTGCTATCCCTCCTTGAGGTTTTTCACTTAAAGGAATCGAACCTTGGCGCACACTTGTGCTTCGCTCTTGATCTTGGGACTTAAAAGAAGTCACCTATGTACTCCTTGCACTATCTCTCCTTTGAGCTTGGGACTTGAAAAATTCACTTGTGCACTCCTTGCACTATCTCTCCTCTGAGCTTGGGATTTGAAAAACTCACCTACACACTCCTTGCACTATCTGTCTTCTAAGCTCGAGACTTGAAAAAGTCACTTGCGCACTCCTTGTGCTATCCCTCCTCTGATATTTATTAACACTTAATGAAGTGTGAAATCTGTGCACTCTTTTCACTAGTCTCCCCTTGATCCGAATTTATCCATGAATGCAACAAAATACACAAATAACCATGAATACAAATATGCAACAAACATAACAATTCATTTCATTAATATCAAAGAACTGAAATTTGTTTACAGACATAATAGAAATAAACTAGCTAGGGTGTTGGTAGCTCATCTCTGAGAAGAGATGTGGTGGCTACAGGCCTTTGAACTATGTGTTACAATGAGTCTTGAAGGCCTAAATATTATTCAGAAACAATGAAAACACTAAACATCCAAAAGCTTAACCCTAGGAGATGAACCACCATAATATTGGCCTCATCGGGGTAAATTGGTACATCAATTTCCCGGGGTCATAACTTTGGCATATTATCTCTGTTTGACGCATATGATACATCGTTAGAAATATCTATCCGAGGAATACAACTACTGACAACAAATAATATGATCCAAAAAGAAGTGATATTTTCCGATCGGACCATGCCCAAAAATGTTGTTTAGGGCCTCAAAATGGCTATGAAAGTTGTTAAGAACCAAATACTGAATACAAATTCACCACAATAGATATACAAGAACAATATGCAAAATCTCCTTTATTACCATCAAACCCTTAAGGTAGGGAAACACCATACAATGGATCATATTATGGAAGGGATCCTCTTATGTTCACTTGCCTCTTCGAGGGGGCATCCTCCTATTGAGCTACCGCTCCACAATACAATATTTCTCTTCATGTCTCATTACATTGCTTGAACCCCTTTATATAGTGCTACCATC
>JZKD02S0706275.1:142267-155157 GCA_000966675.3 Picea glauca | reverse complement strand
AATGCTTGATGTACAACCATATACCAGGGTCCCATGGATAATTGTGGACCGTAATGCTGAAGAAGACTGAAGAACCAAAGTCCCATGTAGAAAGGAAATCCACCATGCTAAAGTATTCCAACCACCATTGTAAGCTTGGGTCCCATGTCCAAGTGCTCCTATGAATTCCCAGTAGAAGATTTTGGAACCCAATAACTAACTCCAAATGATGCTCCAAAGACTGACACCTATCATGTGGATCCAAATGCAGGCTGCCATAATGGCCATCTTCGAGAACCTATCGATGACCATGAAAAAACAGTCACTGGCATACTTATTAGAAGGAAGGACTTACATGTAATCCATGGAGATGGATTCCCACGATCAACTAGGGGTAGAAAACGGTGTATAGATGCCTTGATTCTTGATGGTCGGTTTAGCAATGGCACAAGAAGTGCAGGATCTGATGTACTTCTTGACATCCTGTCGAAGGTTTGGCCAGTAGAAATAATTTTGTAGTATTGCCACTATTTTCTCGACCCCAAAATTCCCAGCGACCCGAATATAGTGTGCTTCCCAAATCATCTTGGCATGCTCGCTTGAAGGAAAAAAAAGGTGTCCCAAGTGACATAGTAGTGCATCCTGGAGGTGAAAATTTTGAACTTGGTTACCCTCCAAGAGCATCTTGTATGTGTGGCCAAAATCTGGATCACTCTTGTAGAGAAGAAGTCAATCAGAAGTCTCGTGCCCACAAGAGTTGAGCACGGTGGTTATCGCCATGATCGATGGTCGGCTGAGGCAGTCTGCAACATTATTGGTGCTTCCCTTCTTGTACTTGATGTTCAAATGAACTATTGCAGATATGTGGACCACTTCTGATGGTGATCATTTTGCAACTTCCCTTTTGTCTGTATGAACTGCAAAGGTCGGTGGTTTGTGTGGATGATCGTTTCCTTCCCCAAAATTAAATGCTTCCACTGTCGGCAAGCCTGCACAATGGAATACATTTCTTTGTCATAAGTGGGATGCTTTTGGACTATTTCAGACAGTGTCGCACTGTGATATGCTACTGAATACCCATGTTGAGTAAGAACTGCACCAATAGCATAGTCAGAGGCATCTGTCTCAATCTCAAATGGTTGTTTCAAGTCTGGTAATGTGAGCATTGGGGCACAACAGAGGCAATTTTTCAATTCTATGAATGCCTTTTTTTGAGATTCCAACCAAAAAAAAAATTCTTTCGCTCCTCCCTTTGTGACTTGACTCAAGGGCCAAGTGATATGAGAGAATCCCAACATGAACCTATGGTAGAAATTAGCAAGATCGAGAAAGATGAGAATATCTCTTAGAGTGGTCTAGGCTAGCCAATTACAGATGACTTAGATCTTGGTTGGATCCACATGAACCCCACACTCATCAATAATGCATGCTATATACTGAACCTGGGTCATGCCAAAAGTGTACTTTTCCAAATTGGCACACAAATTGTGTTTCTGTAGTGTTTGGAGGACCGGTTGGATGTGGTGGAGGTGCTCTTCCCAAGTTTGGCTAAAGATCAAGATGTCATCCAATTACACTACTACAAATGAGTTGGTGAATGGCCACAAGATGTCATCCATCAGCCTCATGAAGGTTGTGGGGTAATTCGTCAACCCGAAAGGCATGACCATCCATTCGAAAAGGCCCTCCTTGGCTTTGAAGGTAGTCTTCCACACATCAAATGGTTCGATTGGTACCTGCTGATACCTGATGTTCAAGTTGATCTTGTTGAAATATTTTGCTCCTTTGAGTTGGTCCAGAAGGTCATCAATCAATCCATGGGATTGGGTCCCTATTCTAGATATTGATCTTGTTCAACACCCTATAGTCAATACAGAGTCTCTAAGTCCCATCCTTCTTCTGTATCAACATGATCAGGCTCCCATAGGGTGATAAACTTGGCCGATGTGACCTTTTTGTAGCAGGTCTTGAATCTATCGGTTGATTTGATCGTTCTCTAGAACAGAGCACTGATAGATTGGTCCATTGGGCAGTGACACACCTGGGGTCAAATCGATGGGGTGCTTGACTTGACAGTGTAGAGGCACCCCTACATGTGAGGTGAAGATGTCTTGGTACTCCTCCATGACCTTGTCCATTTGTTGTTATCATGTGGAGGAGACCTGTCTGGAGGTCGTGGCCATAATATTCTTCTTTCCCTGAGGGTGGATCATTAGGAAATTGTTTTTCCCAGTTTTGGAAATGAGCTTACTGCATTGTTTTGTAGTAACCAAAGAGATATTGATAGGCAGTGGTACCTCTGGTATCCTGTACAATGTATTTTTCAAGGTAAAAATAGCAGCGCGAGGCTGGGACTCATACAAAACATGTCGCTTCCATAAATATGGTTGGCCTAATAATATGTCACAAACATCAAGAGGACCAATGTCACATAATACCTTATCGATGAAGGGCTTGATGTTGTAGGGAAGGCGAAATTTCTCTCTGATGCAGAGATCCCATCCTTGGTGAAGCCACTCGATGATGTACGACTATGGGTGTGTTGTGGTCGGAAAGCCCAACTGCTTCACGACCTCTGCTGAAATGAGGTTCTTTTGGCTCCCACTGTCGATAATGAACTGTAGTAGGGAACCCTTTACCCACATCTAGGAGTGGAAGAGACGCTCCTCCTCCTCTGGATCTTCCGGTTCTTCCTTTTGGATCTTTGTGGTGGAAACAATGGTGTTGGGATACACATAGATAATATGATTCCCTATGTAATTTCCCTTCTCGGGTTATGATTCAGTTTCATAGCATGCATCTGATTCAAAGGCCCTCATCTCAACCAGCAACGACTGTTTGGCCTGACACTCACTTGTGTTGTGAGTGGAGCTCTTATGGAACTCACACCACTTTCCCGTGTCCTTATTTAGCTTTGTGATGTTTTTCTTTTCTTGTGGCTTTGGAATGTTTTCTTGAGCCTCCATGCCTTGTCTTTTTTCTTTATTCTATGGTTTGGGGTCACCTTTTTCTTACTTTTGATTCACAGATCCAAAGTCTCTATTCATCTGTTTGAATTTCAGCTCAATCTTGGCATCATATCGCTATGTCGTATCAAGAGAGATGTTGAGGAACTCCATTTCCTCTTGAATGTATCTGTGTAGGCAACTACGGTATTTTAGCACCAAATGTTTCTCTGAATCTTTGATACTAAACTTTGTGCATAGGGTATGGAACAAATTTGTCAACTCATGCACATCTTGATCCCTTTGTTGCCGCAACGTAGTCCATTGTATGTACTTTTCCTCATATCTTCCCACGGGATAATATTGTTTCTTGATGGCATCTCAGAAAGAATTCCAAGTGGGTACGATCGAGAATAGAGAGGGTTCCTCCTTGTCCTTTTTATCACATTGGTTTCCCACCAATCCTTGACATGGGGAGCGACTTTGAGAAGTGAAAAAATAATCTTCTCCCAGTCAGAAAAGTCATGAACTGAGAAATATACTTCTAATAGATTCAACCATCTATATATGACATCTACATCTATTTGGTCATCAAATATGGGAATTTCAAAGTTTACTTGTACCTTAAAAGGGGTTGTGCCTCTAGAGTGGTTGTTGGATGTAGATGCATCGCCAGTGGGAAATCATTGAAGGATCTGGGCGAAGTTATCCATCATTGCATTCCTTTGTTTTTAAAGGGCCTCCTCGAGCAATATTTTGATAGGATTTCCTTCTCCCTCATCTTTCTTTTCGTCCCCCATGGGTGGTCATCGGGGTTTGCGAGTCTAATCTTGCAAAGGATCAACTAGATCAAGCCCTAACTCCTTATAACCAGACCTCGTTGGGGACATGAAAAAAAGGATCGAGAAGGAGTAGAATGATCTAATACCACTGATCCGAATTTATGCAGGAATGCAACATAATACACAAATAACCATGAATAAAAAGATGCAGTGGACATAACACTTAATTTCATTAATTTCAAAGAACTGAAATTTGTTTATAAATAAAATATAAATAGACTAGCTAGGGCGTTGGTAGCTTATCTATGAGAATATATGTGGCAGATATAGGCCTTTGAACTTTTTGTTACAATGAGGCTCAAAGGCCTAATTATTATTAAGAAACAATGGGAACCCTAAACATCCAAAAACCTAACCCTAGGAGATGAACCACCAGAATATGGGCCCCATAGGGGTAAATTGGTACATCAATTTCCCGGCATCATAACTTTGGCATACTATCTCCATTTGTCGCATATGATACCTCGTTAGAAATATCTATCCAAGGACTACATCTGCTGACAACAAATATCATGGTTCAAAATGAACAAATATTCGTCGACCGGACCATGCCCAGAAAACATCGTTTAGGGTCTCAAAACGGCTCCAAAAGTTCAGGACACGAAAAACTTCCAAAAATAGTAAATTGTGCTCCAATTAAGGAAATTGAAAAACTGAAAGAAATGATGGTGAGGGTTCAAGTGGAATAGGTGGGTGGCCAACAATATCCACTTGGATCGCCCCTCTGGTTTTGATACTCTTGTGAGTATAGGTTCACTCCTTGCGCTCGCTCTGCATAAACTTACATTATCTCTCTTGAGCTATTTGAACCTGTAGATGGTTCGGCCTCCACACTCCTTGCATGGACACTGTGCAGTCCTAGCACTGAGATCTCATAAGAGAAAAATTGAAACTTAAATTAACATTAAGTATTCATTCAACCAACCATTTAGATGCACACACACACAAACACATAGATAAATAACATAACATTTACCCAGTTACTCAAAGATAAGAAATTTGAGAGATTGAAAGAAATTTTCCTCTTCTATATTAGTTCAGTAAATATTTATAAGGATTTCAACAACCTTCAGTAGCTTTCAACTTCTTCTTCCAGTAGCCTCATTTGGGCATAGATTACACTAATTTATACATGAAGGGGTTTTTCGATCCTTCTCTCCAGACTATTCTAGTGCTTTAATATCATAACTAAAATCATCCTACCACTGGGCTTATTACAATAAATTAATAATTACAATAAATTAATAATTACAATAAATTAATAATTACAATAAATTAATAATTACAATCTAGACATGAGCCAATGCTCAAAATATATAGAATCCTACAACCATTAAAGGAAATTAAAATCTCCAGGAGAACATAAAATGGCTCTAGGTTCAAGATATCATGGGATCTTTAATTAAAAAATTTCAAAATTTAAAGTGACACACCCTCCCTGGAGTCCAAACCAGTTAAAGCGCATTGCGTTAGATGTTGAGTCATCCTACACCTTGCCTCATTAAATGATGACGGTGATGCTCCTGCATCATACTCCTCTGGACAAAATATTCATGGAGCCCTTTCCATGAGCTTTTCCACTCTCTTTTGATGATTCTGGATATTGGTTTTAGTTATCCAACTGGCATCTTCTGCTAGATGATTCTCCCTTTTAACTAGAAATTCATAGTAAACCTTCCTCATTGTTTTCTTAGCAATTCTCTCACCTAATATCTTTTCTATCTGTGGCTTCTCTTCTATGGGAATATTTTTCTTCCATTGAATCTCCTCTTGAACATATTTCCCTTATGTTTCATCCATATTGTAATGGTATAAGTATGCTACAATAAATATTGGTGAAATTTCAATATCCTTTGGCAGTTCAATCTCATAAGCATTTGTAGAAAATTTTGTGACAATTTTACAAGGTCCTATCTTCTTCATATTCAACTTATTATATTTACCTCTTGGAAATATTTCATTCCTCAAGTGTGCCAAGACTTGGTCTCCAATCTCAAAATTCACCTCTTTGCTTCTCTGGTCTACGTTGTTCTTGTATCTCTGGATGCTATCTTGTAGCTATATTTTGATTTGATCATGTAAACTCTGCATTTCTGCAACAAAATCCTCTACTCCTACACTTCAAAACTCAGCTTGTCCTAAATATCTCAACTATGAAATTCATATTGGATGAATTCCATATACTATCTGAAATGGACTCTTACCAGTACTCTTTTTTGGTGAGTCGTTATATGCAAACTTCAATTGAGTTAGAATTTAATCCCAATGATTGTTATGTTCAGTTTCCAAACTCCTTAGTAGATTCCCTAAGATTCTATTCACTACCTCAGTATGTCCATCTATTTAAGAATGATACGCTAAACTAAAAGAAAAAAATTTCCCAACTTCTTCCACAAAGTCCTCCAAAAGTGTCCCACAAATTTGGTGTCTCTATTTGAAACTATAATCTTGGGAATCCATGCAATCTCACAATCTCTTTGAAAAAAAAATTCACTATGTGGGTAGCATCATTGATTTTGTGACATGGTATAAAATGTGACATATTTGAAAATCATTCAACCACCACAAACATTGAGTCATTTCCCCTCTGGGTTCTTGGCAATCAAATAACAAAATCCATACTTATAACATCCCATGAATCGTCTGGAATAAGAAATGGTTGATACAATCCTCTGTTCTGCTACTTTCCTTTAGCATATTGAAAATTTTTGCATATGTGCATGAACATCTTCACATCAGACCTCATTCCTATCCAATAGTATGAAGAACTCAATTGCACATATGTTTTATCATGGCCAAAATGTCCATCCAATCCTCCACTATGTTTCTCCTTCGACAAATTGTCCCGCATTGAGCATATTGGGATACATAATCACCTTCCTTTGAATAATAGTCCTTCTTGGATAATATACTCCATACATTTATTTATATCCCTTAACAAAGGATTTTCACATGATTCATAAGCTTCCTTGAAATCTGGGTCTTCCTGGTACATCTCCTTGAGGTGTTCAAATGCCAAAGCCTCCACTTGGAATTCCTGCAAGATTAAACATCTCCTTCTCAAATCATTTGCAACTTTGTTAGCACTCCCACTAATATTCTTAATGACAAAAGTAAAATTCTGCATGAATTCTACCCATTTGGCATGCCTCTGGGTCAATTTCTCTTGTCTGGTTATGAACTGCAAAGCATGATTGTCAGTATACAAAATAAAATCCTTTGGCATAAGATAATGTCTCCACTTTTTCAAATCTTGAATTACATCATAAAATTCCTTGTCATACATTGAATACTTTTTCTTAACATCATTCAAATTCTCACTGAAACAAGCAACATGCTTATCATCTTGGCTTAAAGTTGCACCAATGGCCACTCCACTTGCATCATAATTGATCTGGAATTACTTCTTAAAGTCTGGCAGATTTAAGATAGGTTGTTTTGTTATCTTTTCTTTCAACACTATAAATCCTTTCTCATCTTCTTTTGTCCAGTCAAAAGATCCATGTTCCTTCTTTATAGTATCTAGTATGGGTGCGCAAATATTGTTGAAATTTTGAATAAATATTCTGTAAAAGCTTGCTACCTCATGAAAACTTCTCAATTCAAATATGCCTCTTAGAGAAGGCCACTCTCTTATAACCCTCACCTTTCTGGATCCATCTTCAATTCATTTGAAGAGATTAAAAATCCCAAATACACAAGTTTTCTCTTCAGAAAAGAACATTTATCCAAATTCACCAATATCTTTTCTTGCAACAACCTTATCAACACCATATTCAAGTTCCTTAAATGCTCCTCATCATTCTTACTGAAAACTAGAATATAATCTAAATACAAAATCACAAACTTCCCAAAAAAATCTTTGAGCACTTCATTCATTAACCTCATGAATGTACTTGGAGGATTCATTAAGCCAAAAACCATAACAAGCCACTCATAAAGTCCTTCATTTGTTTTCAATTATGTTTTCCATTCATATCCCTCTCTCATTCTTATCTGATGATAACTGATCTTCAAGTCAATCTTGGGAAAATAACTAGCTCCACTCAAACAATCCATTAAATCATCCATTATGGGTAAAGGAAATCTATACCTGATGTTTATCTTGTTGATGACTCTAGAATATGTGCACATTCTCCAACCTCCATCCTTCTTTGGAATCAACATATTTGGTATTGCACATGGGATCAAGATTTCTCTAATGAGACCTTTATCCAACAACTATTGGACCTTCTCCTTGACCTCTTCATTCTCTTGAGGGGTTAATATGCATGTTTCTTTTTTTGACAAACTTTCTCCCGAAACAAGGTCAATATGATGACTAATACTCTTTATGAGTAGTAAAATATGAGGTAACTAATCCACTACAATGTCAACAAACTCATCCATTAAATCCCAAACTTTCATAGGAAAACCATTCATAGAAGTGTATGTAAGGATGACTCTCGTCTTACCTATAAAAACAAACTACATTCCCTAGTCTTTCTTGACTTCTTTCAATATCTCCTTCCCACTCATGTGAAGTATACTAGGACTAACCTCCTCTTTGACTCCATTATCTTCTAATGCAAACAACATATGTTTACACCTATTTTTATCAAGGATATAAGTATTCTTCCTCCCATCACGTATGACATTCCTATCATTCTTCCAAGGTCTCCCCAAAAAAATGTGACAAACATCCATGGGTATGGCATCACATAAAACTTCATCCTTATAACTACCATTTTTAAACTCAACTTTAAGCTGTCAATTTACCATAACTTGATGTCCTTTCTGCATACATGGCACCCTATACAAAATCAGATGTGCTATCATCTCCAACTTTATCATTTCCACCATCTCTGTGGATACTAAGTTGTAAGTGCTCCCACTTTCTATGATCACCTTGCATAATCTGTATCTAGTCTTGCAAGAAATTCATAATAAACTGTTTCTCTGGACTGATTCTTGTACCTCTTTTTTTATATTTACGAGATATTTCCTCATCAAGAGTGATCTTCCTTCTTCAACTACTCTTGCTTTCATATCCATCTCCACATTCCTATATTGTGGCTCAAAATTGTGAGCTTCTCCAACTCCTACATTCTTCTTTTTAAGACATTCCCAAGACATGTGGCTTGTTTCCCCATAAGCATAACACTTCAATTCTCCTCCTCTTCCTCTTCCTCTACCTCTTGGAAAAGGATTTCTTCCTCTAGAGTATCCTCCTCTAGAAATTCCTCCTCTATATGTCTAACTATTAAATCCTCCATCTTCTCCCCTGGATTTCTGGAACTTCTCTCTGGTGGTTCCTCTTCCTCTGTTAGGATTCTTCCCCCTTCTCCTATGACTCTGCTTCCTTAACCATTTTTCCTCTACCTTCAGGGATACCTGATAAGCATCTTCTACAATCCTCATTGTTATCATAATAATATCATCCTAGATTTCATACCTCAATCCATTAATATACCTAACAACATTTTCTTCATCACTCTCCCTGTGTCCTGCTCTTATATTCAACTTATAAAATTCTTTAGTATATTCCTTCACTCACAAACGTTTTTTTCTCTGATTCTACAACCTTTTGAACAGATTTTGCTAATAATCCTTGGGTATGAATTTATCCTTAATCTTAGCTACCATTCTATCCAAACTCTTAATATTGGACTTACCTTTTCTACTTCTGTCATCTTGCAACTCGTCCCACCATAAAGCTGCATGCCCCTTCAATATGGCCACTGTATTATTTACTTTCTTTTAATCATCAATATCCTCATAGTCAAATTACTTGTCTAAAGAACTTATCCAGTCAATCAATTATTATACATTCAAATTACCTTCATACATTGGGACTTCCATCTTTGCTCTGGTTCCCAACTTGACAACATATCTCAACAATCATTCATTTGTTGCTTGTTCTCCTACAACTTTTTCTTCTTATATATCCTCACTTTCATCTTCACTGACATCACCGGCCTCTGATTCTCTCCTTTGTGTTGTTTCCATGGAGTCCATAATTGCACGAATCTATCTCATTTCCTCCTCCACAGTTGTATAGACTACATGTCTCTACCTGTATCTCCTTGGCAACATGACTCTAAATATTTCTTCTCAAAGAGATTATTTGTGCTATGATACCACTTGATGGTATTAGACAAAAATATTGTTCAGGCTCTGATACCACTTGAGGCAAACCCCCCTAGGGCACGTGCGAACTACCGATCTAGGATCGAATTACATACGAGCTGAAGTGGCTCTCTGGTCCTCACAGAACCATTAGAAGTTTTACCACATGCATATACTTTTCTTGTGTAGCTCCACACAAACCCATTGGGTTCTTACTCTAAGCCCCTTTCTCCTTAGAATCGAAACCACAAGTGCTAGCCCATTTTTCTTGGTGGAACCTCATGCAACCTTGGGATAGAATTGGGCACTAACCAAAATGTGTTATCCGAAGATCCATAACTTCGACGCTTGATAGGATTTACAAACAAAATAATCCACACCCAAAAAAATCCAAACTCGCAAAGGGTCGAAGTCCACAGATCTAACGGTTGATGTTTGCCTCACATCAACGGTATGTGTTCACTCTAGAGTTTGGGCTTCGGGACTTTTCCAACCTCAACCAACAAATTCTCTCGAATAACCAAATTTGATAACTCCTGAAGAGTTTAGGTATCAATGGTCCACACTCCCCCTACAACCAATGACTGTGATCAACTCCAGAACTCCGGGCTTCAGGGTTCCTCGCTCCAACTGACCTCGAAACTCCCAAAATGTTGAGCACCAAAGTGGCAAAGGGTGAATATCTACAGTCCACATTTACCGATTAATGAACGATTAGGATTAACTATGGGCTTTGGGACTTCGTGGAATTCTCTACTCTGCGCAACAACAACCAATTTCTCTTATAGTGTTGAATCACCGAACCACTCGAGGATCTAATGACTCGCACTCTCCTAGTGATCTACGATGTAGATAAACTCTTCTGATATTGGGACTTGAAAAATTCACCTATGCAATCCTTGCACTATCTCTCCTCTGATCTCGAGACTTGAAAAAGTCACCTGCGCACTCCCCGTGCTATCTCTCTTCTGAGCTCGATACTTGAAAAAGTCACCTACGCACTCCTTGCACTATCTCTCCTTTGAGATTTATTAACACAAAATGAAGTGTTGACTCTTCGCACTCTTTAAACTAGTCTCCCCTCTCATATTTTATACTCCTAAGAGTATAGATGCACTCATTTCACTCGTTTTGTGTAAACTTACACTATATCTTCTGAGCTATTTGAACATGTAGATGGTTCGGACTCCACACTCCTTACGTGGGCACTATGCACTCCTTGCACCGAGATTTCAGAAGAAAAACAATTGAAACTTAAATTAACATTAAGGATTCATTCAACCGACCATTTATATGCACACAAACACAAACACAGAGATAAATAACATAACATTTACCCGGTTACTCAAAGATAAGCAATCTCAAAGATTGAAAGAAATTCTCCTCTTCTATATTTCATCAACAAATATTTACAAGGATTTCAGTAGCCTTCAGCAACTTTCCGCTTCTTCTTCTAGTAGCCTCTTTTGGACATAGATAACATTGATTTATACATGAAGGGCCTTCTCGAGACTTCCCTCCAGATTATTCTAGGGCTTTCATATCATAATTAAAAGCATCCTACCACTAGAATTATTACAATAAATGAATAATTACAATCTAGATATGAGTCATCGCTCAAAATATGTACAATCCTACATTTATTAAAGGAAATTACAATCTCCTAGAGCACATACAATCGCTCTAGCTTCAAGATCTCATGGGATCTTCAATTACAAGTTTTCAAAATTTAAAGTGATGCGCCCTTCTTGGAATCCAAACCAGTTAAAGTGTGTTGTGTTGGATGTTGATTCGTCCTCCATCTTGTCTCATTAAATGATGATGGTGATGATCCTACATCAACAACCTCCTTTGGTGTACCTCAAACATTTTGAATACTGTATAATTGTTTTCCCTTCGTTACCACAAACTTCCACCAAGATAACACATATTTTGATTTTTGCTCACACATACCTCCAATAGACCTTCATTTCTAGATTTCCACAAAGCCCCTAGAGAATCCCTCACTTGGATACATGTCTTCCATCTTGGAAACTTTTCCTTAGTTTGTTGCCTAAAACTTGCCTCATAATTGTCCTCCAAATATCTTGATAATTTATTTTATTCCTTCCTTTATTTGTGTGCCCTTACAATTATAGGAACTCCAAAGGTCACTTGTGAGAAATTTCATGTCTCTTGGGTGTGTCACGCCCCTTCCTAAACCCACACTCAAATGATTCATTACTCCCCCTCCATGGACTCGGTGTTCCCATCCAAGCCAACAAGCCCATCCACTGATATGTCTCTTGGACCAATGTGCCCCTTCCCTGGGAATGTTCTCCTTACCTTGTGCATTCTCTTGTGCCAATCGTCATGAATCCTTATGGTTGTGTTGATGGGGTTTTCCAACCTCTTTGGTGTGTTGATGTTACCGAGGGTAGATGGGTCCACTCCTTGGGAACGATCCTAAGTTGACCATCCCTTTGCCAAATGCAACGCAAGTCATTATCAATCATTCTAAGGAAACTAAGTGATGTTCCCCATTTTTTCGCATGTCACCATCATGCACCCAAGGTGCCCCTTCTCACACCCAAACATCTTTGTTTTCCCAACCAATTGCTTCTTCCTTGTGATTTCCATTAATTCCATCATTAAATCTACCCAAGGCATGTGCACACTCAGTGGGTGTCATGGGATACCTTACACAAATCACTAAAGTAGTAATTTCTCATAAATAATCCCTATAATACAATAAATACAATTTTAACACCCACAAGTACCAAAATAGATGACAAAATATACAGTGATCCATTTTAGATTATAACCCTCCATTTAGGGAGTATTTTGGTCCCCAAAATATTTTAATAAAGAGGTGAGAAAATAGTTCCTCTACCTTCTCTTAATCAAAGGAATGGTAATTCTTCTTACTCATACATTTTTGAATCTCATTAGGCTAGGTGAGATAGGAACGATTATTACCCTGGTTTATATCCTATCAAAATTTTAATCAAACCTCAAGAAATCTCTCTCTCTCTCT
>JZKD02S0706275.1:112543-133559 GCA_000966675.3 Picea glauca | reverse complement strand
TTTATTAGGGAAATTGTTTTAAATATTTCTCATCACCTCATTCGTTCTAAGACCATCTAGGTTTATTCATTTATTATTTAACAATGTGACATGCCCTTCAAGATGCACTAGGTGCTCCAAGGGTGTCACTCACCTCATTCTATTTCCCTTGCACGACATGCCCTTCAGGACGCACTACATGCTCCAAGGGTGGCACTCGTCTCTTTCCATTTTTCTTGCGCAACGTGCTCTTCAAGATGCACTACATGATCCAAGAGTGCCACTCGTCTCTTTCTATTTCCTTTGCTTGACGTTCCCTTCAAGATCCACTATGTGCTCCAAGTGTGCCACTTGCCTCTTGTTTAACTTGGTAGACATCAAAAACCCTGGGAGACAATACTAAGTCAGGTGATATTGTGGGAGACTAAAGGCCTCTAAAGAATAAGGCCCCTGCCTTATTGCGCACCCCTTATAATCATCATGAGAAATTTTCGCAGACGGCCCTCACGACATCGTGGTTCTTCTCGAACTAGGTAATCGTTAACCTATAGTTCGAGCCACGGCGGGAGTGCTAGTAGGTTGTGGTAGGGTTGTTGTCCACACCTCTCCCTCAATGTCTCTGGTTATCGTGTGTGACCCCTATACTCCACATGTGAGTTTGGTTGACAAGATATCATTAGCTTGCATCATCAACGAATCATGTCAGAATAATATCCATAATCATATCATCTAATTAGATGCACATATGTCATATATACAACAATAAAACCCCAATTGTCCACTTCCTGACTTGATCTAGAGTCCAAGGGGTTTCATCGATGCCTCTTCATCATCGAGATTAAAAATCTTGCACAATCAAGAAAACCGAGTCATTATCACCTGCCTTTGTCAATATAGAAAAATAACATGTCATCAAACCATAACGCCTCTTATCATAATCAACGACCAATAGTATAATAATCTGGATCACTTGCAAGCAAGTGTCCTCAAAGAATAAGTTTGCACAGTGTGCACAAGAGCGGGATGTTATATAAAACCCCTCTCTGTCTAAAATTCGTCCTGAAGTTTTATAGTATATGAGTGTTGAAAAAAAGTGTATCACCATATCATAAGTCTCTCTATCAAAAAAAAAAAGAAATTTCTAGCGCATATCATATGCGTCCTCCCAGGTCACCGAGTGTGGACTAGTTGTCCCACTGGACCTTGACCTGATTTCTTTTTCGACACCGTAGCTGTTGAATGCGATGATCTAGTATGAGGATTGGCTTAGCCATGAGCACACCCTCATCCTACACTCGCAAGGTGCTTAAGTCAAAACATGTGTAGGATCACTAATCATAATGTTTCAAATAGATATGTGAAAGACATCGTGCATACGCCTCAAGAATTAGGAAAGGCTAGTCAATAGGCCACATGCCTATACTTTCCATAATCTCATAGGTTACCACAAACCTAGGATATAGTTTAGCCCCTTTTCCCAACTTGATCGAAATCTTATGCGGTTTTAGCCGAAATAATACTTGATCACCACATCGTAACTACGGTCGACATGATGCACGTCGTCATAACTCTTCTACCGATCATACGCCTTCTTGATCCTTTGTCTTATAGTTTGTATTTAATCTTCCATTTCTTGGATTTCTTCCGGTCCCACCAGGACCCTATCCTCAAGCCAATCCCAACTCATAGGCGTCTGACATGATCGCCCATAAAGGATCTTGAATGGCGCCATCTTAATGGTGCTTTGGTAACTATTGTTATAAGCAAATTCTACAAGTGGCAAGATTTCTTCCCAATGCTTTTCTTGGTCCAACACGTACATGCGCAACATGTCTTCCAAGGTTTGGTTAGTTTGTTTGGTCTGACCATCAGTCTCTGGTTGATACACAGTACTAAAGTTAAGTTGGGTTCCCAAGGCCTCTTGGAAACTAGTCCAAAATCATCCAGTAACCAATGATCCTTGATTAGATATAATCCTCTTAGGAATGCCATGCAGCCTCACAATCTCACCGATGAAAACTCTAGTTATGTCAAGTGTCTGATACGTCGTATGCATAGGAATAAAATGAGCACTCTTCGTCAGAGTGTCGACTACCACAAAATCGAGTTGTGTCTCCTTACCGTCAGTGGCAATCCAAAAATGAAATCTATCAAAATAACCTCCCATTTCGATTCCGGAATAGCGTATGGTTGTAGTAATCCTAATGGATGTCTATGTTCAACCTTTACCTACTGACATTCTAGATATTTGGCCACATAGTGGACTATGTATGCCTTCATTCCTTCCCAAAAGAATAAGGGTTGAGGTATGCCGTCATCTTCGTGACTCCTAGGTGATCCATGTGCACTTCTCTGTGAGCCTCATTTAGGATCAAACTCCTCAACTTGTTGTTCGGTGGTACATAAATTCGATTTTTAAATCTCAGTAATCCATTGTCGTCCAACGTAAATCCTTCAAATCTTGGTACCATCATTGTGTTTTGTCTGATGAAATCCTTGACCTCTTTGTACCAGTCCACGTCACGCTATAAGGCTAGAATATTTTCACATAGATTCGTTAGAAGAGGAAACACCGAAATATGCATGGTCTCTGACTCAATGCATCTGCCACTCGGTTCATTGTTCCCTTTATGTAATTAATCTCGAAATCGGATTCACTAAGAAATTCTGACCAACGTCGTTGTCACACGTTTAGGTCGCCTTGTGTAAAGATGCATTGTAGTCCACAGTGGTCCGTCTTTAGTTCCCAACAAGGTAGTGTCTCCAAACCTTTAAGGCATGTACAATGACTAACAACTCCAAAACGTGCATCGCATAGTTCTCCTCACGACTTCTCAGTTTCCTCGAGATGTAAGCAATCACTTGACCGTCTTGCATCAAGAATCTGCCTAGGACAAGTTCCTTGGATGCGTTAGTGCATACCGAGAATTCTGCATCCATGTTAGGGACATTTAGTATCGACGTTGTTTTCAACAACTCTTTGAGCCTTCGAAATGCTTCCGTGCATTTCTTGGTCCAAAAAAATTTCTTGTTCTTTTTCTGCAATTCCGTGATCGTATTTTCTATCTTAGAAAATCCCTCGATGAACCGTCGATAGTATCCTACTAAACCCATGAAGCTATGCACTTCTGGGACATTCGTCGGCATAGGCCATTCCATAATAGCCTTGAAATTTGTTGGCTCCATGGAGATACCTTCATCGGAGATGACATGCCCTAAGTAGTGAATCTTCGATTGATAAAAAGAGAATTTGGACAACTTCCCATACAATTTATGCTCTCACTGACACTATAGTACCAAGCGCAAGTGCTCGTCAGCTCCTCCATCATCTGAGAGTAAATCAGAAAATTGTCAATGAATACTTGGACAAACTTGTCCAAGTACTCACGTAACACCCCTTCCATCAAACTCATAAATACCCATGGGGTGTTTGTCAGTCCAAACGGTAAAACAGTAAACTCGTAATGTCCAAACCTCATCTTAAAGGCTATCTTAGGGATGTCATCCTCCTTGATCTGTAACTAGTGATACCCTGATCACAAATCGATATTTGAAAACACCGTCGCACCCTTCATCTGATTGAACATATCATCAATCCTCAACAACAGATACTGATTCTTGATTGTTTCCTTGTTCAATTGACGGTTAGTCAATGTAGAGTATCCATGACCCATCCTTCTTTTGTATGAATATAACAGGTGCACTTCACGATGACACACTTGGGTGTAAAAGTCCCAGGTCCAACAAATCCTTCATTTGCATTCTCAACTCCTGTAACTCCAGGGTTGACATCTGATAAGGCGTTCTTGCTATCGGTTCAGTCCTTGGTTTAAGGTCTATGGTAAACTCCAATTACCTCTCTGGTGGCATCCCAAGTAAATCATCCAGGAATTCATCTGCAAGCTTTCTCACCACCAAAAGGTGTTCTAGACCTTCTGCTACTCCCTTTTCGTTTAACGCAAGGATCACATAAAGCTTACACCCCTTGCGCATGCTCTTCCATAGCTGCAAGGAAGAGATGAACCTTAGGGAAACTCCCTGTTTCCGACCTACAATCATGTGTCTCTGTGCCTCATCATCGACCAAGCTCAAAAATTTCATCTTAGAGTTGAGTATCACCTCATGTGATTCCAACTAGTCCATATCGATCACAACATCATAAGATCCTAAGATCGTGACATATAGGTTGGCCCTAGTGACAAACTCTCTCAGGTTAAGGGTACAACCTGTAACCCTTCCTCCAACCTTATGTTTGGCTCCCAAAGCCATCTCTACAAATCTAAACTCATCCTTATTGAATTCCTTTTCTTTAATCCTTTTTAGTGTTGCACCAGAAATGAAACTCTCGGTAGAACTGGGATCTATCAAATACTAAGGGTCTGGTTAGTGCCAGTACATTATGTCTTGAGCACAATTGACTGGTGCTCTGCCTGGTGGTTTTTCACCATTGCATGATCTGATGGGCCTTGCCTAAAAATCCCACGGTAGTGGGTCCGGCTGATCCAGATTCTCTAACCCCTTCCTCTGGGCAGTAATGCTGGTATTGTGGCTCCCCACAATCCAACACACTTTCTTCAATCTAGTATTCCTGGTACCCGAAGTAGAAGCTGAATTCTAACACTAAGTCCAAAGTCAAACTTCTTGACCTTAAGTTTCTGGGTAAATTGGTGTGGAGCATATCGAAGAAACTCTAAAATGGGCCTCGTACTCGGGCACCATGTGGTTTCCTTGTTGCAAGGCATCAGACACGTTGAGCTGACGCTCAATGAATTCCTTAGAAGGATACTTCTCCTGGAACCGTTCCTCAAACAGTTCCCATAACACGTTGTCAATGACCATGTTTAGAAGTGATAGGAGCACCTTCCACCATAGAAGAGCGCTCCCCCTTCAGTTGAAAAACCACCATGCGGACCTTCATGATGGAGGTCATAGTCGTGAAGCGTGAAACACATCTCCTTGATCTACATCCATGCCTCAATGGTGCAGCTGTCCACGACACTTGAGGACTCGAGAACTCATCTCTCTCGAGTTCTCGGTGGATGCTAACGGTACTGGCTGGGGCGCACTATGGACCCTCAAGGGTATAGTCACCTTGGCCTCACTCAGAATAGATGGTGAATCAAGGACTTTTGAAAATCCCTAGAAGAGCCTTGTCAGACCATAATCATCCCTTCAACCATCGAATCCAACCCAAGGACTGGTTCTTCCCCTTCGGGGTCAGACTCCGAGGAGGCGAGCTCCTCAGGAGGCGTCACACCTCCCTCCATGGCAACACACTGCGAACCTCTGTGGTGTTCTCTAATCAAGATCGCCACAGGGACACACTAAGTTTTTTAGTTAGCGCTAGGTTAAGACTCAAGGGTTTACTGTTGTGGCTTTCATGGTGATCCATAGTCGTAGGGTTGAACTCACTCTGATACCATTTGTAATGACCCCAATCCGTTACGACTACAAGAGAAACATTTTTTTTTTTACAGAAAGGAAACGATGACAATAGTTAAACTTTACAACCTGATGACGAACACAACATGTGCAATTAGGCTACAAACAACCAACAAGCCCACGTATAGCGCATCCTGCTACCAGACGACCATGTGAACAAGGATAATACAATGACTACCCGCTCGACACAATGAGACAACACCTACAAGATAAAGGACAACCCCCATAATCCCGATACAACGACTTGACGACCAATAACAGGGAACCTGTATGACGTGCATAACCCAACCGCACTAAGGAGTTACAACCAAGTTCCCTCATCAATTTCGACGAACAAACGCCCAACTCGAGAAGCACAGACTCCAGACAAGTTATCAATTGTCTTGGTCCTTCAGGGCATGCAATGATCCCCTCTTCAAGAATCATGTTGTCACTAGGCGATATGCGTGACAGTAACCCTAATGCAACATCACTTATTTAGACCACTAAACTGAGCAACCCCCCCCTGTGCTAGGAGACCCAATATATGCCAAAAAAATGAGGGCTACCCAAGCGCCCAATCCCAATTCGACAAGATGCCAGGTGACATCATTCATAATTAAGACGTGCAATTACTGAAGGATTTCTTGTTTCCTACAAGGTAAACATGCATGATGCAACATCTATGGCCAACCCCCATACACAAATCATCTTAAGTCAAAATGCTCAAGTAACCCATTGACTTTTAACTAACAAAAATTAGGAAAAACTAATAAAACTTCAACCATTAATATAGCACAACGTAACTACAGTCAAGATAGGCTTAAGAGTGCGACCATCTAGGCGTACCTCAACCATCTGGCCATCAAGACCCTATCCTAGCACAAAGTGTCTTACATCATCCACGTGTTAACCTACATAACAACCTTCAAGTAACATAAACTCAAGAGATGGGTTAAGATTCAAGAATCATTTGTTGTTATTAGGATTAAGATAGAGTTAAGATTGTTTTCCAAGGTTGTTTTTAAGATTATCTTTTGCATCTAAAGTCATTTAATTCATTTGTAAATTTAAAAATTCCTCGCACAATGATAATCATAAAAAATATTTAAATTTTTCTTTGCCCCCTTTTTTTTATACCTGAGCTAATTTGGCAACAAAGTATTAATGAAGAGGGGTATGTTGATAGACGCTTTTATATATATACAATATATATTCTAAGGCTTCACTAAAATTGTACAAAGGGAAAGGCGGGTGTGGATAAAGTAGCTAAGTAAGTGGTTAAAGATCTATTAAAGGTTCTACTTAGAATAAGGTTCAAGTGAAGTCTGTTCACCCTTGAAAATAAAAAATGTTTCGAGAAAATAAACACTGAAACAATGGAACAATGAAATCGCTGCCTAGGAATAAACTAATGTCTGTCCAGGAGTTACATGACATGCGGTCTATACATGTGTCATGTCGTTGTCCATAATACCTGATAGAGTTTCCTTAAGTATTTAACTCGTTGTCAGTTGGAGAGAGGGTCGCTACCGATAACCAATTCTACCCAATAGCACGGAGCTGACTGTGGAGGTGTGTGGTCGTTGTCTTTAATACATGCTCTATCCATTAATATTCCAATGGAAACACAACCTACCCATGGAAATGTTGTCCAGTATCAGCCACAATAGACGGCTGCAGAATAAAGGCGTGATAACGTTGTCTTTCCACCCCTGGCGCATCCCTGACTATTAGGTAAATACAATCATTGACCCAACATAATTTATAGAACCTAAACTATGTCGTTACACCAATTTCATCTATAAAAATTTGTCTAAAGGAATCGTTGTTTGTGTAGGTGCAGTTCTTTTTCCAATAGAAAAAATCACGATATTAATTTATGATATAACTTTCATTACAAGAAAATTACTCTGTGCAGATAGGAATATTATCAGTCATGACAAAGAGCTGAACTTTGTGCTCGTTATGATTAGATAGTCCAAAATTCCAACCAAGGATACAAAACAATAGGCAGAAAAATAAAAACTCAGCTGAAATGGAGGTTATAAAATACTAGGCACAAAAACTTGGTTATGTAGGCGCAGTTCACCTAGCATAAAAATCGTGACCATAAAAATTCCCAACTGTTTAGTTTATAACGCTGTCAATCAACCTATTATATAGAAGAACTAAAATGGCACGACTGTCTGAATTTTGTTGTCAACGTTTGTATCTCTGTACAATTATAATATCGTTGAAAATTTATCACTGTCTACAAACGCTGTCTAAAAAACAATTGGTACATATTCCAGAGCTGTCATTATATTAACGCAATTCAAAATAGGATGGAAAAGTCATATGTATGCATGCTGAAACATAGCTTGAATATGAGATGAGAATGTAGTCGATTAAATCGTTGTTTGAAATAAAAGTTTGTAGAAAAATTGATGTATGTATTTCATCATTCCAGACACATTCATTCAAGGGTAAACGCTTGTAATAAAAACTGAAATTCACAAGTAAATCCACTGCCAACCCATCAAGAAAACGCCCCAAACATTTTCGATGTATAAATACTAGCAAGTTAGCGGCTGGTGAATGCTGAAAGACAGAATGAGGTAAAGAATGAGAAATGAAACGCACTGATAACTGAGGCATATAATGAAACTCCCGGACAATTGAAGAATTCCAAAAGTTAATCATTTAAACGTGGCAATCATATGATGTTATAGTAATTTATTAATATGATTAGGTAAATGTTAAAAAGTAAACAGGTTAACGGATGCAATTATATATGCAAAGAAGTTATCAACAATAAATCTGACTCATTGATTTTGGAGGACAACTAAGAATGTGCCAACATCTTCAATGCATAACCATCAAATTATAATTTAAGATTAAAAGATCATTAATTGTGCCCATCTCCAATAGGTATACATCTTTCGGCGTAAAAATTCTTTCGTAATCAATCAAGGGTAGATTAGATGTGGTTTATGTGATAAAACGCAAGATAAAAATCATCCCCCAAGTCATAAATCGCAAGGGTAAAAGGCAAAATAGAAGTATATAAAAACACATAGTAATTTCACCAAAAAGTTATCAAACGTAGAGATCAACGTAGAGGGTAATAAGCAGTTCACCGTGGAAAGGAAAAAAAAACAACCACTGAGGTAATCCATCTCAAGAAGGTGCAATGACCATCAATTAAATTAGCCAAGAACCATCAACATGGGTAGACAACTGGGCAACGCATCCTTCGCTCATCATCCACACACATAAAAGTAGGGTATTAGAATCTATAGGTCGCTATGCACAAAATTGATGACCATCGATTCGGTTCTTGGCTGACTGCTCAGACGTGGAGTGACGAACTAGGGATGAGGACGAAGTAAAAAGAACAACTCTTCTCAACAAATTAATAAAACTCATAGGACAGTCACAACATTCAGGGATCGAATGCCAAGGGAATCAAGTCAAGCAGTGAGCTTAGTCAAAGGGGAAATTAAGTTCTCAATAAAAATGCTAAGTAAAACGCTTTCTTTAAATAATTTAAAAGTACAGAAATGAAAGCATAAGGTCAATAATGATCTTCCATGTAGAATGAAAGCATGCATATCGTAGCCCAAGTCATCTGCTCTAAGTCGTTGTCCCACTCGTTCCGTGCAGCTCCCGCTTTCCAACTGATGAGACTTCACTGGTACCTCCCATCCAACGGTAGTGTTACTCTTTTTCCAACTTAGCCCCTCGATCCACAAAGGGACAATGCACACTAAACCAGAGAACAACTAGCTCCCAGCTTGCCTTGCAAGGCCGAGCTACCACTCCTCACCGAGCTGGGTATCCCAACTCCCACAAGATAAGCCAGTCAAGTCTAAAATTATGCAGCGTAACGTTACACATAACAATAGAGATCCATCCTCCTTCTCCTCCTCCCTCCTTTATATAGAGTTTCTAAGTCATTTTCTTTCCCAAATTCCCATTTAATTTATTGTTCAATAATTTAATTCATAAAAATCATCCCTGTACATGTGTCACCCATCCCCTTCATTGCACCATAAATTAATTTCATTAATTAATTAATTACTCATATTTCCCTCACCCACCTAAAAGCATTCTTAGAATCCCTCCTAGGTGTCCCCATATTCCTAAAAATATTTTTATAAATTAATTGAATTACTTACCCCCTTCTCGTCACATGATTAATCATTATTATTATTATTATTTTTATTTTATATATATATATATTTTTATCACAAGCATCACTTAGACCTAGATTTGATTTTCCTAGGTTGGCAAAATTTATTAGGGAAATTGTTTTAAATCTTTCTCAACACCTCATTCGTTCTAAGGCCATTTAGGTTTATTCATTTATTATTTAACAATTTGACGTGCCCTTCATGATGCACTAGGTGCTCCAAGGGTGCCACTCGCCTCATTCTGTTTCCCTTGCATGAGGTGCCCTTCAGGCCGCAATGCATGCTCCAAGGGTGCCACTCGCCTTTTTCCATTTTTCTTGCGTGACGTTCTCTTCTGGACGCACTACGTGCTCCAAGGGTGCCACTCACCTCTTTCTGTTTTCCTTGCATGACGTGCCCTTCAGGACACATTACATGCTCCAAGGATGCCACTCGCCTCTTGACTGACTTGGTAGACATTAAAAACCCCTGGATTCAATCTTCGCCAGGTGATCTTGTGGGAGACTAAGGGCCTCTAAGGAACAAGACCCATGCCTTATTGCGCGCCCCTTAGAATCATTACGAATGACTGTCGTAGTCGGCCCTCATGACATCATGGGCCTTCTTGAACTAGGTAATCATTAACCTATAGTTCAAGCCACGACGAGAGTACTAGTAGGTTGTGGCAGGGTTTCTATCCACACCTCTCCCTCAATGTCCATGGTTATCATGTGTAACCTCTCTACTCCACATGTGAGTCTGGTCAGCAAGCTATCATCAGCTTGCATCATCAACAAATCATGTCAGAATAATATCCATAATCATATCATCTAATCAGATGCACAAATGTCATATATACAACAATCAAACCCCAATAGTCCACTCCTCAACTCGATCTGGAGTCCAAGTGGTTTCATCGATGCCTATGCATCCTCGAGGTCAACAATCCTGCACACTCAGGAAAACCGAGTCAATAGAACCTATCTTTGTCAATACAACAAAATAACATGTCATCAATCCATAAGGCCTCATAATCATAATAAACAACTAATAGTATAATAATCCGGATCACTTGCAAGCAAGTGTCCTCATAGAACAAGTTCGCACAGTGTGCGCAAGAGAGGGATGTTACAATCATTTAAGTAAAATTTAAGAAAATTCATTCGAATCAATGGATATTAATGTAACTTTAGTGATCCAGTTGCTTGACTAAATCTTCAAAAATCAAAATCAAGTAAATCAAAAGGAGAAAAAATAAAAATGCATACAACAAAAACACTATACAAACCAAAATCAAATATATATAAGAAATATTGCAGATATAATCAATAAGAAAAAATTAATTAGGTTCAACATAGCACTTTAGATGTGAACCATTATTAGTATAGGAAAATAGCTAAACATTTTTTTTCTTTGAGTAAATAAGGATTATTTCCAACTACAGAGGTGATTATCTAAGGGCCTAACTATAACTTCTGAAGATTTGAATGTTTACTTTTGTATGCATGTGGAAAATCCCATAAAGAGACGTTTTCATCAACAACAAAAGTAGTTGATTTATCCTTTTTTTCAAAATATTTTTAATGGTTTGATACCTTTTCTTTGGATTGTCGACCACATAGCTCCTCTATTCTTCTAAGTCCAACAAAGAATGTAGTCTTTGAGGGACATCTGTAGAAATCATATATTTAGCCTAAAAGGATAGTATGAGATAGGTAAGTTCAAGTTCAATAGGCAGGATGGATTATTTTCCATATAATAGATGAAAAAGAGTATGACATGTACTCGTCTTAGTGGTCATAAGATATTCACATAAGCAATAATTCATTAAGGTGTCACTTGAAGGGTTTGTCATTAATGATCCTCTTGAGAATTTTAATCATATTTTTATTCATTCAATCAACATGCACATTTCCTTGAGGGTAATAAGTTGAAGAAGTGAAAATTTTCACTCCAAGTTTATTAAGGAACATGGTCAAATTTTGATATATGAATGTTTCTCCATTATCAGAAATAATCTCAATTGGAAAACCAAATAGAGAAAATTCGTTTGTTTCAATAAAGAATATTACTTGTTCACATTACACATGCTTAAGAATAATTGCTTCAATCCACTTTGTAAACTAGTCTATGGAAGTTAGTATTAATTAGGTAAACAAGCAAAATTAGGTAAGACTAGTTGTAAAGGCATAACAAAGAAACTATCCCTATGGGAAACCTTTTTAAATTCGACACAATCTTGTACAAACTTATATGAATCCCTAAAGATAGAAGGCCAATAGTAACCGATTCTTAATATTTTATGTATAGTGTCTTTGGAAGCAAAGCATCTGACAATACGAATATCAAAATCTGTTAATACATGATTTTTTTTCAAAATAACTTGGGCTCTTGTACCATCAACACAATGTAATAACATTCCATATGCAGTCCTATGAAAAAGTGAAGTATTCAAAATTAAATATTTTGAGGCCTGAAGTCTAGTCCTTATTCATTCATAGTACTCAATCTTATATCGACATATTTCATATTGAAAATAATAAATTATGTTGATGAGTGAGATTGATGTGGTTGGGATTTTCAGTTTTGATCAGAAAAACGACAGTGTTGTTAATAGACTGTTGATGTTTCCGATATCATAAACTGATTTTAATAAGGCATCATATTTACTTATATGAATCTATCATATTTTATGGATATTACATTTACTTGTATGAATGTATTAGCTCCAATTAACTTATAAAATCTCGAATAAATTTCATTTGATTACTTGTATATGAACATGGAAATAAAAATTATTTGACAATGTCCCTTGAAATAGAAACATATATTATCTCCAACGAACCTATAAAATATTAATAAATTTCATATGATTATTTTTATATGAACATGGAAATAAAAATGATCTCACAATGTCCCTTAGAATACAAACATATATTTGTAATTTTTTGTAATTTGTAAAGGATGTGAATTGGTCAAACTCGAGAAATCATAGAAAAACATATGTTTAAGGTGTCATGCAAATCCACATTGTCAGTTTGTTTAGTCCACCTCTTTTATTGGTGAAGGTTTACTTTTCCCAACATAAAAGGCTTTAGCACAATTATATACACAATTATTGAACGAAGTTTGATTTCTCAAGTTTTTTTTTTTTGTATGGAGAGTTTGTAGAGGAATTGAGTGCAAGTGTAGTAGGTTATGAGAAATTGTTATGGAATGAAGTTTAATTTATCAAGTTTTTTTGAATGGAGAGTATATTTTGTATGATTTATTCTTTTTCACTAGCATTTCCATGTTTTTAGAGGGAAGTAAGATTACAGGGGTTTATCATTGTTTCAACACAAAATTTGTGTGAAATGATTAATTGTGTTATCTATTATGTTTCATTTGGATTTTCATGTTTTAGAGGGAAGTAAGATTATATAGGTTCATGATTGTTTCATGTTTTAGAGTGAAATAAATTTATGCTATATATGGGAGAGAAAAATGAGAATGTTGTTGGTTGAAGTGCTTTTAGAACTGGAACTATCATGTGTAAGTGAATTTGATGTACAAAAGTAATGGCCATATCATTATAATAACAATGATAATAATCCTAAAGTGGTTAAATGAAATCATTTTTAAATTAGGAATCACTGTAGGTATCGTTTTTTTTCAAAATTGTTTTGGTTTTCATTTTTAAATAACAATGGGTTTGGTCAAATGGTTTCCTTAGTTAATATAAATTAGCATGGTCATTCTTATGGTTATGTTCTTTTATTGAACAAGTTTATCAAATTCTTCATAGAGATCATGATACACTAACTAAAACCTTAGAAATCATGGTTGATACATATAAACATAATAATATAGCATTAATATAGAATTATGATAATTTAGCATCATATTTAATATCATAAATGATTTTAATGACATATCATATTTACTTATATGACTCTATCATATTTTATGGATATCACATTTACTTGTATGAGCTTATTAGCTCCAATGAACCTATAAAATCTCCAGTAAAAAAAATGATTTGACAATATCCCTTGGAATAGAAACATATATTAGCTCCAATCAACCTATAAAATCTCCAATAAATTTCATTGGATTAATTGTATATAAACATGGAAATAATAATGATTTCACAATGTCCCTTGGAAGACAAACATATATTTGTAATTTGTAAGGGATATGAATTGGTCGAATCTATTTAACTTCGAGAAATCATAAAAAAACATATGTGTAAGGCGACATGCAAATCCTTAATGTTTGTTTCTTTAGGCCATCTCTTTTATGCGGGAATGCTTACTTTTTCCAACATAAAAGGCTTCATCACAAGTATATACACACAATTTTTAACAACCAAAGAGTAATATAGATTATGGGGCCAAGAATTATATAGATTATGGGGCTTTTACTTTTTCCAACATAAAAGGCTTCATCACAAGTATATACACACGATTTTTAACAACCAAAGTGTAATATAGATTATGGGGCCAAGAGTTATATATTATTAAAAGGCTTCATCACAAGTATATACACACGATTTTTAACAACCAAAGCGTAATATAGATTATGGGGCCAAGAGTTATATATTATGGGGGCCTTTATAGGAGTATAAACACTTCAAATATAATGAGGCAAACTGTGATGAGAATGGGCAGGCGTATAGTGTTAGTGGATTGGGTGGAAATGTAGTATGTTATGATAAATTGTTATTGAATGAAGCTTGGTTTATCATGTTTTTTTGTATGAATATTTTGTAGAGAGGGATGGAATAGGAGAGAATTTTCTAGCAGCTTAACATGAATGGTAAAGCTTAACATGAATGGTAACGTTGTTTATATTTTTGGCATTGTAAATGGGTGAATTATTTGTGAGATTTGAATAATTAATCCATTTAAATTTTTAAGAATATTTAACATTGTTGACAATTTAATATCCTTTTATATATTCTAATATAGTGGAGAGTAAGTAACAATATTTTTAGTATTTAAATCTGAATTGAAAATTTAATATATTATATTAAATGGAGAATTTAATATTTAGTTGTTTTTTAATTAAATTGTTATGAAATCAAACAATGTATGACATAACTAATATAATAATTAGTTTTAGAACTTTTGAGTTTTAGGAAGGGAAATTTCTTCCTATACTTTCCTTAAATTGAGGCATTCATCACAATTATTGATTTTTCTTCGGACAAAAACCTTAGGATAGAGTTTCTCTTAAATATTTCTTCAGGTAACAAGGGGAATCAAGGGTGAGGGATGGATGCTCAACCAAAGGGAGAGATTTTTGTTTTGCAATTTCTCATCGAATATGAAATTAGGCAAGATTCAAGGTACCATTCTGACAGGTAAGAATGAGAGAAAATAAAAAGAAGTGAAAGGAGTAGGATTTGACTTTGTCTTACAGATTCAATGTTATTGAATTTCTAAGGTGAAGAATAATTGAATGTCAAAATCATTGCGAAGGATAAATATATTATCCTTTTATGTTCTTTATCAGACTCTTGGGATAACTTAGTTGTTGATATAAGAAGTAACTCAACCACATTAGCACTAGAAGACATGGTTGCATCTCTATTATCAGAATAAATGAGATGAAATAATATGAAAGGATCAACCAAAGATGATTTAATGGTGAAAGGTTGAGCAATTGATATAGATAAAGGAAAATTATTTGGTAGGATGTCTAAGTCAAAGGGTAGATCCAAATAACGAGTTCAATCGATGAGAAGTGCTATAAATGTGTTAATGGAAATGATAAAAAATACTACATGTCGAAAGAAATAGAAGTGAGTACAAGATTGGATGAGAAGTAGTCGATTGAGCGAAAGACTACTCTAGATGAAGGAGGTGATGTCTATCTGGCGTCAACTAGTGCATAGTTGAATCAATATGTTTGATTTATCCACTCAAGATCATATTATCATATGAAATGTCACAGATAATGGTTCTATGAATATAAGAGATATGAAGGAGGAGATGTGTTCTTGGGGGACGACTCAACAATCAAAATTGTTGGATAGGGAAGATTTTGATTGATACACTAGGATGAAAGGATTATAATTATTCCATGTGTGTTAAATATTATAGGTTTGGAAAAAAACAAAATATCTTCCAACAAGAAGAGAGATGCAAGAGTGCGCACTCTATTTGAGAAGTATACATGGAAAATGGTTAAGGGTGTGATGGTATTAATTAAAGTAGTTTGAATTGGAAAATTATACAGGTTGTTAGGGAATGTTGTCTCAACTTGATGAAATAACATCATTGCTCCTAAGGTCAATTATACTTGACTCATCTTAGGAGGAATAGATACAAAATGACTTGACAAGTCTTTGTCAAGTTGATCCGACCGTGTTATGGAAAAATACGATGAGACAAATTAGAGAAAAAGGACTTCGATCTATACATAAAAAATGTATGGTCAAAAGTTTTCCTAAATGTAATTTATAAGTGGATTTTTATGAACATTGCATATATGGAAAACAAAATCAGGTAAGGTACCTGTTTGGAGAAACAAGGGAAAAGGGGATTCTAGAATTGGTTCATAGTGATGTGTTTGGGCATGTAATATCCTCTTCACTTGGTGGATCCCTGTATTATCTCTCCTTCATAGATAATTTTTCTAGCAAGACATGGATATATTTCTTGTAGAAGAAATAAGTAGTTTTAGAGAATCTACAAAGAGTTTAAATCTCTTGTAGAAAATGATATAGATAAGAAGATCAATGTGCTAAGAATTAACAATGGTGGTGAATACCGTTGAAAGGATTTTGAAAAGTTCTAGAAGAAGTGTGGCATAACACACTAAAATACCACACCATATACCCAAAAACAAAATGGAGTTTCTGAAAGAATGAACAAAACATTGATGTACAAAGAAGGAATGAAAGGATATAAGATATGGGATATTGCATCAAAGAGAACAATGTATAGTGGAGATGTGGTCTTTAGAGAAGTTAGAGGGAATTTTGATTCTGAAGTGGTCAAAATAGAGAAAAATCCAACGGTGTTGAGGTTTTAATTGAGGAACTAAGAAGATGATTTCAATGAGTCAACTCACTCAAATGAAGAAATGGAAAAACTGACCCTGGTTATGCGAACGTATGAACAAGTAAGAAAATGAGTAGAAATGTACAATATCCCCAACTTATTTTAGACATTTGTGTTAATTTACACTAATTTTTAACCATTTTTTTGGGACATTTATTTAGGGTTTTTCATACTATAAAGCCTATAAATAAGGCATGTTGTAATCATATTATGTTACAATGTTGTAGTTGTTCTTCATGCTTGTCTTTAGAAAAAGGTTGTTCATCATGTAGATGTAGGTTGAGTTGGATACAAGGTTGTTCTTTTGTAAGAAAGAATATATGATGTCAATTGCATCTTAGGTGTATAATAAGGTTAGACATGTAACCTTTTAGTCTTTATGAATAAGACAACAAGAGAGAAAGTCACTCAAGGAATGTTGGTTTTCCCATTTGGGTTTCGAGGGTAAAATATATACGCACTCTGTGATTTCTTTGTCATTTGTTTTCTTGCTTAAATATGTCTTCCTGTCTTATAGTAGTTGGAGATTTCTTCCTATAATTTTCTCTCAATATTTTTTTGTTTTCTTCCATTTTAACTATGCCAACTAGGTTGCTAAACTTAGGAATGCATTAATATGTTTTATGTATCTTTGTAACTAGTATGAGTTCATCTAATGAAGGCAATGGGAGAAAAATGAAAATTTTAGGAAGATCTCTAACTAAGATATTATCATGCCCTCACATGAATTTCAAATTCTCAAGTTGTTTGGATCTTATTACAGGTACATTTTCATGAAGATTATATGCATTTTCTAGGAACATTGTTCAATAGTGCGTAGACCAGTTTTAGACAAATGAATCAATCTATGGATTTTGACATAAGGTTTTGTATCTTGAGTTTTATACTCCAAAACTATGTCTTTTATTTTTGCAATTTGATGTTTTAAGTTTTGGATTATTGAGAGGAGGGTGAATCAGTAATAGATAAATTTAATTATTTTTAACCATATAATGAAAGTGTTATATCAATGTAGCATTAGGGTAAAATCATGAAGATGGGTATCTATTTTTCTTGTTTTTAGGCTAAAGTAATTTTTTATTTAGAATTTCACCTTACAGTAAAAACAAAACTTGTGAAGAATTTTGTTATCTTTCCGATGACTATTTTTCATTTTTTTTTTATCAAGATTTGATATGCCAATTTGACAATTGTTTCCCCCAACAATGTATCTATTATTAGGCTTTTGTTTTTAACAAACAAAATATACTCCAACAATTTACATAGATTGTATTTTATTATGACTATAATTTTTAATCTAACGGATGAATATTATAATTTCTAGAATTTTTTGATGTTGACCAAGATAAAAATGTTGCATATTTTAAACAGAGGTTTTCCCCCACCTTGTATCTATCTTATGTTTTACTTAAAAGTAAAATATAAAAATACCCTTTTGATAAGAACAATTTAAGAATTATGGATATAATTTTTTCTAAATTTTTCACTGTGTAGCTTTAGAGATACAGATATTTCATTTCACTGAATCATAATGTTTGCTAAAAATATTATGCAGTAATATTTTTTTTAAATTAAATAAAATTAGATAAAAATAATGAAAATGAAACAAATTTATAGGAATTGAAAGTAGATTCATTTTTGCAAATGTTGGTGTCATTTTTGAAACCAAATTTTGAGTAGTTGCAGGAATCCGGAACCTCCAAAGTTTAGGTAAGCTTGGGGGAATTCTTTGGTTTCTACTGTAACATCCCTCTCTTTTGTGCACTGAAAGAACTTATTCTTTGAGGACACTTTCTTGCAAGTGATCCAGATTATTATACTATTGGTCATTTGATTATGATTATGAGGAATTATGGATATGTTATTATGTGTCTACATAGACAAGTGCTATTGACTGGGTTCTCCTGAGTGTGCAGGACTTTGGACCTCAAGGATGTAGAGGCATCAATGAAACCCCTTGGACTATGGATCGAGTCAGGGAGTGGGATATTGGGTTTTCATTATTGTTGATATTACATATGCACATTTGATTAGATGTTATGATTGATTTTATTTCTGACATGATTTGTTGATGATGTAGGCCGACGATAGCTTGCCGACCAGACTTACATAAGGAGTAGAGGGGTCACACATGACAACCAGAGACGTTGAGGGAGAGGTGTGGACAACAACCATGCCACAACCTACTAGCACTCCCGTCGTGGCTCAAAATTTAGGTTAACGATTACCTAGTTCGAGAAGACCCATGATGTTGTGAGGGAAGAATGTGACAGTCACTCACGATGATTCTATGGGGTGTGCAATAAGGAAGGGGTCTTATTCCTTAGAGGCCCTTAGTCTTCCACAAAATCACCTGGTGGATTATTGACTGCAGGTTTTTTTTATGTCTACCAAGTCAGTCAAGAGGCGAGTGGCACCGTTGGAGCACGTAGTGCGTCCTGAAGGGCACATCACGCAAGGAAAACAAAAAAAGGAGAGTGGCACCCTTGGAGCACCTAGTGCGTCCTGAAGGGAACATCGTGATTTCAACAGGTAAGTGAATAAACCTAGTCAACCTAAAAATCAATGATGTGATAAGTAAGATTTAAAAACAATTTCCCTAATAAAAAAAATGTCGTCGAGCCTAGGAAATTAAATTCTAGGTCTAAGTGATACTTGTGGAAAAAAAAAGAATAATAATAATCATCATTAAACATGTGATGAGAAGGGGGTAAGAAATTCAATTAATTTATTAAAATCAAATTTAGCTTTGGGGGATTAAATATTAAAAAAAGGAATTGATTGTTTTTCTACTTATCCTAATTAAATTTTATTAATTAAAAAGGAGAAAAAGGTGATTTTTCTGCACTTTCTAATTTGAGTTTCAGTTAAGAAGGGAAAAGAGGGAAACTTAAAAAAAATAGGAAAGTATGAGGAAAAGGGGAAACAAAAGAAAAATGAAACATTAGGAAAAAGTAGAATGACTAGCTTAGTAAGGAATCTTTCCTTTAAAAACTTTCTAAATTGAACTCAACAAGGAATTTAGTAAGGCCGTAAGTCATTTAAATTGTGTTAGGGAATATGGGGGCACTAAGGAGAGATTTTAGGATTTTTTTTAGGTGGGTGAGGGAAATAGGAATAATTAAATAATTAATGAAATTAATTTTTGTTGAAACTAGGGGGATGGGTGACCTGTGTACATGGGAGATTTTTCAGAATTAATTTAATGAAAAATAATTTAAATCAGAAATTGGTATTGAAATCACTGAGAAATCCTATAAAAATGATGGAGGAGGAGGAGTATGGATCTTCTTCTTCATGCGTAACGTTACACTACAGAATTTTTGTCTTGACTGACTTATCTTGTGGGAGTTGGGATACCTAGCTCGGGTAATGAGTGGTAGCTCGACCTTACGAGGTGAGATGGTTGCTAGTTGTTCTTTAGTTTAGTGTGTGTGGCCGCTTTGTGGAACGGGGGGATAAGGGGGAAGAAGAGTACCCCTAGCGTTGGCTGAGAGGTACTGGTGAAGTCACATCGGTCGATAAGAGAGATCTAGATAAAGCGTGCAGGAAAATGAATCGGAGCTATCACCTTGGGCTACAATACGCATGATTTTATTTTGCATGGTAGATTACTATTGATCTTGCGCTTTCATTTATGTACCTTTAATTGTGTAAACAAAAGTGTTTTTCTCAGCGTATTTAATCAAGAACTTAAAGTCATCATATTTTTACTCTCGTTCCTTGAATTGATTTCCTTGGAACTCGAACCCTCATTGCTATGATTGTTTAGGTTTTTTTTAATGATTGTTATGAAGAGTTTGTGCTTTATCTTCGTCCTCATCCCTAGATCATCAAACCACTATTGAAAAATTGGTCAGGAGTTGAATAAACGATCATCACTTCGGTGTTAATAGACCTATAGATTCTAACGCCTTGCTTTTCTGTGCGTGGATGATGAGTGAATGATAGTTTTTCCCAGTTGTCTACCCCTTTCTTATCTCTGAGTTGATTGTTCTTGGTCGAATGATTGTATTGCGCCTTCTTGAGATTGAATACCTCTATGTGTTGTTATCTTTTCTCTCTGCGATCAACTCAATACCCTCTACATTTTTATATCGCCCTTGCATTTTCGAAGGTTATTTTATTCCCTATGATTTTTCGTGACAGTTTTGAGTTCTTGAATCGAAAAATCTTAGTGTTGTCCACTTGAATGACAATTTCTTTTTAAACTATTGTGACTGTGATTAAATTCATTTTTTTGATAGCTACCCATTGTATGACATCATGGTTTTAACTATTTGTGACTGCAATTGAATTTATTTATTGACTGTAAATGACTGAATGGCAAGATTATCCTCTATCTTCTCTACATTTTACTTATATATTGACTTCCTATTCATCCATTATATAATTAGACAACATATT
>JZKD02S0706275.1:86451-99095 GCA_000966675.3 Picea glauca | reverse complement strand
GAGAAAGGAAAACTCAGCTATTAAAATTGAACTCTCTGAATTTTTAATTACATAGATACACATAAATTTATTGTATATTCAGACTTGTTAAAATACAATGATACATGGATAATACCACCTAGAAAGCCCAATTACAGAAGAGGCAATTCTCAAACTAGGTTATCTGTTATAAACTCCACATACGAACATATTTCATTCACGAAAATAATTCACTTAAACACAAACAAATGCATATATCAGATATCCATTTATATAACATTCGTCCAAAGGAGAGGTAGAATAACATATCTGAACCAAATTCGCGGGAAGACAAAGGGAACAACCACGTTCCTCCCAATCGTATAACATGGAAGCCAAATCACTTGTCCTGTTCACCCCCTAGCCTGACCATGAGTCCATGAAGGTTAACTCGAAACTCCTCCTCAACATCGTCGTTCCACTTCAGAAAACTTCTTCTTGCCTCACACTCGGTAGGGAGTGTTCATAACAACAAGGAGTAAGAAATGTTTCTCCTTAGCATACTCCTCCTTGCCTCACACTTCAGAAAACAATGTTCATAATAGAAAGAGGTACTTCCTTTCCTAGCATACTTGGTAGCGTCCTGCCTCCTCACATATGCTATTTAAAACAATATTTTTGCCTAGGTCTTTTTCCCTCCTTGGGAATTTTCGCATCTTTCTAAATCCCTGATTTTCAGGGGCTGCCAATGGCCAAATCCCTGATTTTTCACTTGTAACAATCAACCCAGAGGTAGTTCCAACATGTTCCCCACTCATGGAGTCATAGTCAGTTGATTTTAACATGGTTGTTCCATTTGTCCTGCTACAATCAATATAAAATATTTTGTTTTTATACAAGTGTCATAGTCAATTAGTTAGTTGGGTCAAATCAGATCTTTGCCCAATAGTCATAATAATTAATTACAATTATCAAATTCGAAATTCGGAATTGCCATAAATGACAAAAAAAATTTAATTTCGAATTTACTAAAAACAGAATAATTTTCCAACAAATTTAAATTTCAAAAATACTTTATTTTTGGGGATGTTACATCCTTTCCCCCTTCAATAAAACATTGTCCTTAGTGTTCATTCCTTTGTTGGAACATGATTGGATGAGATTTCTGCAAATCTCCCTCCAACTCCCAAGTGGCCTCCTCAGGACTAAAGTTCTTCCATTGCACCTTTACTTGAGCGATGACTCTGTTCTGAAGTGCTATTTCTCTCCAGTCCAGAATACGCGGGGTTCCACCTGGAACTCGCTTTCGGGTTCCACTTGCACCAAGTTCCAATCAATCATATGAGTATGGTCATGAACATACTTATTCAACAACGAAACATGAAATAAATTATGAATTCTTAAATTAGCTGGAAGTGCAAATTGGTATGCTACAAGTCCAATTCGAGCTAGTATCTCGAAGGGCCCGCAAAACCTGGGTGCCAACTTGGCACATTTTCCTAACTTTAACAAACTTTTTCGGGCTTTGACCTTCAAATAAACATGGTATCCCACTTGAAATTCCAAGTGTCTTCTTTTCTGATCTGCATAGCTCTTCTGTCTGTCCTGGGCTTCTTTCAAGTTTTGTTGTACCTTCCTTACCATGTTCTCCATTTCTTGGAGCATCTCTGGTCCAACCATGAGTCTGTTAGTTGGGTTATCCTAGCTAATTGGATTCGTACACTTTACATTGTACAGTACTTCAAAAGGGCTTAACTTAGCCAAAGTTTGGTACCCATTGTTATATGCAAACTATACCAAGTACAACTAGTCTTCCCATTTATTTGGTTTGGTTCTTATGTACATATGGAGCATATCCTCTACGATTTGGTTTGTCCTTTCAGTCTGTCCATCTGTCTGTGGATGATAACTCATACTGAAATTCAAATTAGTATTTATCCCTGCAAACAATTCCTTCCAAAAAGCAGATGCGAATTTTACGTCTCTATCTGAAATCACCATTTTAGGAATACCATGCAGTCTAAAAATTTCTTTCATGAATATTTTAGCAATGTTTATAGCTTTTAAAGTAGACTTTATAGGAATAAAGTGTGCAGACTTACCGAGTTTATCGATTACAACCATGATAGAATCATTATGTTTCTAGGTTTTAGGAAAAACTGTTATAAAGTCCAGCGATATGGTCTCCCATTTCCATTCTGGTACTTCTAATGGCTGCAATAGGCCGGCTGGATGCTGGTGCTCGGCCTTAACCTGCTGACAATCTTGGCACCTAGCCAAGTATTCTGCAGTTCCTCCCTTCATATTAGGCCAGTAAAATAGTTTTCTAAGTGTTGTTATTGTTTTCTGGTATCCTGGATGGAAAGAATATGGTTTCTTATGAACTTCGTCTAAGATTATCAATTTTAACTCTGTTTAATCTGGTATGTAAAGTCTTTTTTTAAATAGTAATAGTCTCTTCTTATCGATACTTAGATCTGGTTTATATGAGTTTGCGGTACTGTTTTGTAATTCTTCCATTATCTTAGTGTAATTTCCATCATTAATACCTTTCGTCCTTATTCTTTGTTCCAAATCACTTTCTACCCTGCTGATATTTATCTCAAATAACCCATGGACTCTTCTTCTTAAAGCGTATGCTACCTTATTTTCCTTACCCTTGATATGTCTGACCTTGAAGTCAAATTCACTCAAGAAGGCTAGCCATCTTGCTTGTCTTGCATTAAGATTTGGTTGGCTAAACAGGTATTTCACCCCACTATTATTCATCGATAGTAAAAAAAAATTGCCCATTATGTAGTGTCGCCACATTTTTAAGGCATGTATTACCGCTGCCAATTCTATGTCACGAGTGATATAATTTCTCTCATGTTCTTTTAATTTCCGAGACTCATAACAAATAACATGTCCTTCCTGAGTTAGGACACCACCTAGTCCTTCTTTACTTGCATCATCACATATGGTGAAGTCCTTATCTGGGTCTGCTACCTTCAATATGGGTGCAATTGTCAATAATTCCTTCAACTTGTTAAAACTGTCTTGAAATTTCTTTGACCAGTTGAACTTGGTCTCTTTCTTTTGTAATGACATGATAGGGTAGGCTATCTTGGAAAACCCTTCTATAAATCTGCGATAATATCCAGTGATTCCCATGAATGACCAGATATCCACTACATCCTTAGGTACCAACCATTCCATAATGTCTTTTATCTTCTCCGGGTCTACAACAATGCCTTCTGTTGAAATTACATGTCCTAGATATTGTATTTCCTTTTGATAAAAGTCACACTTGTCAAATTTGGTGTACAGTTTGTTTTTCCTCAATGTTTGTAGAACTATTCTTAAGTGTTCATCATGTTCTTTCTTTGTTTTAGAATAGACCAGAATATCATCGATAAATACTACTACGAACTTGTCTAAGTACTGACTGAAAATACTGTTCATCAGGCACATAAACATGATTGGTGCGTTAGTGAGTCCGAAAGGTATGACTACGAATTTGTAGTGTCCATATCTTGTTCAAAAAGATTTTTTGTTTATGTCCTTGTCTTTTATCCTAACTTGGTGATAACCAAATCGTAAGTCCAACTTTGAAAAGACCTTGGCCCCACCTACTTGATCGAACATATCATTTATCCTTGGTAAGGGGTATTTTTTCTTAATAGTCATTTTGTTTAGTTTTCTATAATAGATACATAGTCTTAGAGTACCGTCATTCATTTTCACAAAGAGGACTGGTGCCCCCCATGGTGAAACACTCGGTCTGATATACTCTTTGTCCAACAATTCTTGTAATTGTATTTTTAATTCTGTCAGTTCTGGTAGACTCATTTGGTAAGGTGAATTTGAGATAGGGGCTGAACCAGGTAGTAAGTCTATGGAGAATTCTATTTCCCTTCTAGGAGGTAATTCTGGTATCCCATTCACAAACATGTCTCTAAATTCACGTAGGACAACAAAGTCTTCTAACTTTGGCTTATTTTCTTTTTCTAACATATTCGTTACTTGGATTGCATAAGCTTGACATCCCTTTCTCATACATTTCTTGAGTTTCATCGCTGAAACTTGTCTGATTGATACTAGTTTTGGTATACCTTGGGTTGTACTAGTAGTTCCAAAATCGTCTTTATAGTTAAGTGTCTGTTCATAACAATCTAGTACTACTTTGTGCTTTTCCAACCAATCCATTCCGATAATCATATCATAAGACCCTAATGGTAGGATGTTTAGATTTGTCCTTATATTTTGGCCATCTAAGATGAAGTCAAAATCAGAAATAAATTTCCCTGTTGCTAGTTGTACCAGCCATGATTTAGTGTGCTTCAGTTTCTTAAGTTTGTTAGACTCTACTGCATCAGGAGTAATATAACTTAACGTATCTCCAGGGCTGATTAAAACATAAATTCGAGAGTTATTGATTTTACCTTCAATATCTACCACAAAGGACTGGTGGTCAGCTTGCCAACCATTTATAGCTGCATTTATCTTATGGAGGCTTCCGCCCACGTCACCCACCGTTAAGGCTTCCTGCAAATTATGAACAATAGTTCTGTTTGTTGAAATTAAGCATGGACAATTCCTCCTTAGATGAGGTTCTCCACATTCCCAACACTTTAATGGCTCACAGGATCTATTCCCAAACTTCTTCGTTTCCAGATTTGTCGGTTTACCGCTGCTTTGCGTATTCGGATGGTTGGAGTGAAAATCCTTTCTTAGAAAGATTTTTGCTGCATTCTGATAAAGAGCTGGCTGGTATCCTTTCTTTCGTTGGTTCATTCGATCTCGTTTCTTATCCTTCTAGGCTTTGGGAAGCTCTACCCGTTGTTTATACTGGTCATAGCACATTCATGCTTTCCTGAATACTTCACTCAAGGATTTGGAGTTGTCGAATTCAATTCTATCCCTGTAGGACTGTGGTAAAAAACTTAAGAAACGTTGGATTTTTAACTTATCCTCCCGGATGTACAGTATGAACCTTAGTAGTTTCAGAAATTTATGTATAAGGTCCTCCATTGTCATCTGTTCAAGTTGTAACTTGTAATTTTTTTTTTTTCCTTTCATAATAGTTTTCAAAAAGGTATTGTTTCTTGAAATACTTCTTAAAGTCAAACCATTCCAACTATTTCTCCTTTAGGCCCTTGGCCAATTTTAGGTCTTGCCACGAAATGCTGGCCTTCCCTTTTAGATTGTAGATGGCCATTCTGACCTTCATATTGCTGGAATAGTTGTAGATATGGAAGTATTTTTTGATGTCCAACAACCATGCCTCAACTTCTTCTCCTATCCTGGATTCTCCATCATAGGTAGTTGGTTTAATCTTTTTAAATTCTCCTTCAAGGTGGTCTATTTGTTTTCTTTTTTTGTCTGTTTTAGTTTTTTCCTCAGCTGAAGGTGTTCCTTCAGACGAACTGTCTCCTTTTCTGTTTCTGACCCAGAGTTCTTGGAGGCCCTTTTGCTGACCTCTTAGTCATGGTTATAATCTTTTGGGATTTTCTTGGTCACTATACTGTGCAACAAGACCTCATTAATCTCTTGTTGTTCCTGCTATGTTTTTTTCAATTTCTCATTGTCTACTTTGAAAACCTGTAGTTCAACAATAAGATTCCTCATTGTTTCCAGTACTTCTGCAGGAGAACTTCCATCACTATTCTTTCTTGGATCTCCATGAGGTCCCTGTTCTGGATTTCCTTCCATTCTGATTTCTCCATCATACTGAGCTACCATAATTCACACAAAACATAATTGTTTTTTGTTTGAAAAAAAAAGGTTTATTAGTTTTGTATAGATTGAAATATGTGCTAAGCAACTAATGTGGCCCTGTTCAGGTCCAATGTTGTAACCTTTTTCTTTAATACCATATGTAATGTACCTATAATTACCATAAAAAAAAAAAAACTTTTTGGTCCTAGATTTTCAATTAAATCTTGTTGGAAGGAGATTAAACACTTCTTTCTCCCACATTAGTTCTTACCACGGTTATTTTACAAGTGAAATTATATGACTTTACCTTTTCCTCGTAATTCTTGACTCCTTCAAATTCTATAAGTGTTTCTTTCTATTTTATCCACATATGCTATACTCCTGCCCTTAGCAGACTATACATATAAATATACCAATGTATTTATGCAACCATATATATATATATATATATATGACTAATGTCAAGATATCATTACGCCACAAAATATTTACGCAACAACTTATATACATATATATAACTATTTCCAAATACATTGCGCCACCAAATATTTATGCGACAATTCTATATGAATAAATATAACTATTACTAAACCTATTGCGCCATAAAACGTTAAGCAATAACCTATACCTATAAGTCCATTGTCAAAAGTACAGCGCCAGCAAGGCCTACCGTGAGATGAGTCTTATGAATGACCCTTCCATAAAATTATGGACTGGCCAATACGTTTTCTTTGGTATGGTTGTAGAGAAATTAATGTACTCTTTGTTATCAATGGTGTCTCTGTACGTGTGAAAATCAGGCGTGAAGATAGTAGGTAAGAACCAGTTCTCACCTCACCCCTTTAGGGATAATCGTCATTTCACTCGAAATAAATTTTGGAAGGAGACTTCGCTTTCCTTAAAAAAAATTCTGAGTTCCACGAGTCCAACCAAAATAGCACGAGTAAACTGAACTATCTTCTAACTCCATTTTCCATGGATTGAGACGTGAGCAACTTTGGGATACGATCGAGGAGGTGTAAGGATCCTTCTACCAGAGCATTTAAAATATTTTGATAGCAGCCCCTCGGGATTATCACAAGTTTAAAGTGTCCTTCCAAAATCTCGCCACCTTTCCCTAGCGACAGTATTGAACTTACAGACTGCCATTAAGCATCCTCAGACTAGTAGATGGACACTAGGGCTACCGTTTTCATTAATCTTCTTTTGATGTCGGCTCTGTGGGTTCCCCTGTGATTAAGGTCGAGTTACCAGACCATCTCTCTAACTGCTCAATGCCTAAGTTGTGGACTCATTCTAGAGCCAAATGTTTTTGGGTGGGCCTCTACCATTGGGACTTTGCACAAATAAGGTAAGGTTATCTGGTTTTCTTCTTTAGAAGTCTTCTATATTAAAAGAAATCGTTCTGGTTATTGATCCATTTGACGTGAGGTTTTTTTTTTATATTCTACCTCTTGGATAATGGAAAAGGTTATACATTCATAAATTTTTGATTTACCTTACAATCCCTGTACTCTTTATTGTCTTATCATATACACCACCCCTCATTAGGCTTTAGTAAAAGATCTCTCGTTTATTCGTCAGAGGGTAGAGTCTCACGAAAGAGTCCTTTTGTGAAATGCTCAAAGAATTGTGTAATTCATCTTGTCTGTGTTGTGGTCTCAACCAGTTGTCAGTGTTTCAACTAAATACCTCTACGCTCTCGACGTGATAAGATAGCTTACAACACCAGCCAGAAGCCCCTTAAAATTTCTAAGATGTTATTTATCATTTTTTTCTATCCTTATGAATTGAAACTGGTGGCGAGGGTTTTCTATATCAAACTTGAATTAATAATATATCCCCTGTAAATTGATACTAGCTAAATAGTCAAGTAGCTTCTGTCCTGAGTGGGAAAAATATGGTTATGTCGTTTTATGCTCAGCATGTTTGTGTCATTTGAAAGGAAGACTAAACTCGACAGTTAGATGTATTCTGGTCTAAAAGGAGAACTTAAGCTATTTTGAGCTTAATATAGTATACGCTATCCATATATAAAAGGACTTAGTATAGTTGCTTACTATATTTCATTATTCAAGAATATTGTATAAAGATTTCCTTGCATTAATTTAAATAGTTTCTTTTGAACTGATACGCATCACTAATGATGGGCCCTGTTTGATGCGAGGGTACCCATCAGTGAGTTGTTTTCCATCCATCCTTGGCCCTGAGCGTCTATCCAACAAGAAGTAACAAAGGAAGGAATCCATGTGAGCCGAAAATTCGGAAGTTAAGTAATATCTAGGTATGATGTCTGAATAAACAATTATCACTCTGTTCATGTTTTCTCAAGTTTTCCTTGAATGAATTTTTTAATCTTCGGATGGTGATTATTCCAGGTTTTGTCTATGTAGAGATTTCGGATATCCATCCACGTGCTCGGTGCAAAAGGTATTCGAGTTCCCTTATGTAACCCTTCCAGAGGTCGAACAATCAGTGTGGCAATTTTGCATGTAGTCATTTCCTATCGTTTCCTCCGTCTCCTATCGGACCTGGAAGTAAAAAAATTTCCCAACTGTAACTTAGAGTTTGGTTCAGATATTAGTATGATTCTTACAACACTTTATGTACAAGATTACCCTATTCATTCGAAGTATTGGAATGGTTGTCTAAATGGTTCTCCTTATCGTTTTGGGTCTCACCCTACTCTGGAAATTAATTACCAAGGAATTACTGAAAAAAAACTCTATTACACATCCTAAATGTTGGGTTTCTTAAGAAAGGATATTGATGCATATCAGATCTGTAATATTATATCGTTTTACTCTCTTTCAACATGCCTTTTTGTGATTGTCGATATGTTTCAATCTGAACTGGTAATAGTTAGATTAGACACAACACTAAATAAATATAGTGATATGAGTTATCAAGATAATTGGTAAAATCAGATTTTGATTCTATGTTTTATTTCCAGATCGCTTATTTACACACACACAGTAGGAGCGACATGGAGCAGGGAGCAGCACGGCGCGTGAGCAACACTTGAGGATGGCGCTGAGGCAACGGTATGATCTTTAAATTTGTAGTTAGAATGCATGGTAATGGTGTTGTGAAGTTTATGAAAGGACTGCGAAAATTTTATTTATTGCTCTGGACTGCTTAATTTTTATTTATGGTGCTGGACTGTGTAGAATACCTAGTGTTTATTATCCTGGACTGTGTAATTTTGCTCATCGTACGGGACTGTGTAATTGTTATTATTTATTATTCTGGATTTTCATTGAATCCGTCCCTGTAAATGGGTATCTAGGCTTCCGTTTTGTAAGGCTACAGTGATATTGTTCGGGAGAACTGATGGGTAAAGTGTCCTGAAATTTTGTTCTGGCATTGGGTGTTGGGCGGAGGTTGTATCGCTGCAACTTGGTGGTCGTTGTATTTTCTGCGTTGGAATTACTTTTCTCTGCGTTTCTTGTTAAAGCATTCTCTGCGTACTGCCTTATCTCTGCTCTGTTGTTTGTGCTATCACCTTCTGGATTAGCGCGTTGACCTCGGATCAAAGGTCGTGGGTTCGACTTTCACTGTGGTCGATTGCTTTGTTGAAGGCACGCTCTGTGCGACCCATTACCTTGCTGATGCCCTTCGTGGTGGATACCCATGCAACCGACCCCTCAACCCTTGCTTGAGGGTTAGTTTCCTGTTCGTTTGGGAATGATACCCACACGAAATCGCCCGCATATCTCTGTTCCATGGAGTCTCCTCGGCGATTTGGGGAGTTTTCCCTCACGGATCTCGTCCCCTCCTCCTCTGCAATGTGTTGGGGTTCCTTGCGTACTGGGGAAGGAACCCGCGCGTTCCAACCACTCCAGTCGGTGCAAAAGAAATCCCTAGACATGAAACCACTGTTCTCTTTTTCCCTCACCGAGTAGTCGGTAGTTGGTATTTCACACACGGGTTTCCCTCCGGGTCACTTCCTACATTCTCTACGACTCAGTATTTCACACGTTTGTAATCTTTTGACTGGGTCCCTCCCCGTAACATTGTAATTCTCTAGAAGGTCTAATTGATATGCGGACTACACGCCTTTTACAGAACTCTCAAAAATTCCATGTCAGCTATAAATTGCATTTCCAGGGTCGTCATGAGTAGAAATTCGAGATTTATATTTTCATAGTTTCTTTGCTGTGTTTTCTATCCAGAAATCTGTTTAGTCCTAACAGCCCCGCATTGCAGTTACCATATACTTCTCGTTGCACTACTTGTCTGAATCAATTACAGTAGAAATGGCGTGTTGTATAGATACCCATGAAGTTCGCAGACTGTATGAGATGATCATTGAAGATGGGGACGGGAGACTGACTGACACAGAAATGAATGGCTACCTTCGAAGGCTCGGAATGGAGATTCCAGGAGAAGACTTGAATATCTGGCTATACCATTGTCTCAGAGTGAAGATGGTCGCTTGACATTGATGAATTTGTCGGCATGTGTCAGTTTATTCTGGATGAGAGATCAGAAGACGAATTAAGCAATGGGGATGGGCATGACAGCTCTTGTTTCGGACAACGTGCCCTCTTTAGTAGCTACGATGGGTTACCTGTGATGGTGGCTTTAGACTTTACTCGACATTCACTCCCCGCCCTCCTCGGAGCATTTACCCTTCGAACCAGCAGATGTTTGGCCCTTTGCGCCCTTGGCCAGCTGCCTCCGCACCTGTTTTCACCACGCACGAGGTGGGACTTTCTTCAAAAGATTGATGCTTTGGGAAACCATGAATTACAGATGCTACTCCGTTTGAAATAAAATCAATTTAATGCAATGCGTGCGCCTGCAGTTCAGTCGACCAGCCAACCAACAAGCATTGGTAGGCTAGGCTCGGAATGCTCGTTGTGATTTATGGCTGGACCGAGAGATCCCCCATACCCCTGGCGGCCGCGTCACCGGATTTCCTGCCGTGCACGTCACCCTAAGCTGACAGCAACGCATTACTGGAACTGCGCCAACGTACCTGCTCTGTAAATTATCATGGTTATTTCATGCACAGGCAGAGTCATGCGTTTTAACTAAACGTAAATTTTGGTGTCAGATTTTACCTGAACGTAACGTGTCACTATTCTTAGCAGCAGCGTTAATTTAATGGAGTGTAGTTTCGGTTGTATCCCACTCGATGGAGCTTATATCCACCTTGGGTAATATCCATTTTCTTTTCTACTTGCAATCAACCTTGGGAGCATAAACCAAATGAAAGGTTATTACCTATATTTATTTCGGTCATCATGGTTTAAGCTTTATTCACTTGTGGTTTTAGTTGTTTTCCTTAATTTAATTAATCAAATGAAAGATAATTTTTACATCTTAGTGGTGCGTGCATTGACTCTTTCAATGTTGTTTTAGGTTATGTATAGTCTCCTAAATTGTAAACCTCTACATCAAATATATTTGGGTATGCACCAGCCTTGGGTTTAATTTCATCCATTGAAACCATGTGGTTTTTAATTTAGATGACCTAAGGGATGTGTGAATCTTGAAGATATTTAACAAGGGTTCTTCTAAGGATATATATACATTTATATTGTTACATTAGGATTTAGTTTAAAGAATGGTTCTCGTCTTATAAAAGGCAGTTTGGTTTAGTGTTATGAAATGAATAGTTTTAAATTCCCTTTTCATAGAATTGGATTCTATATATGTGCTAATGAATGTAATGTAATGTGACTACATGTTAAATGATTGAATAAAGGTTTCGCTTCATAGAATTGGATTCTATATATGTGCTAATGAGTGTAAGGTAATGTGATTATATGATAAATGAATGAATAAGGGTTCCGCTTCATAGAATTGGATTCTATATATGTGCTAATGAATGTAAGGTAATGTGATTATATGCTAAATGAATGAAATAAGGGTTCCGCTTCAAAGAATTGGATTCTATATTATATGCTAAATGAATGAAATAAGGGTTCCGCTTCAAAGAATTGGATTCTATATATGTGCTACTGAATGTAATGTAATGTGACTATATGTTAAATAAACAAAATAAAGGTTTCGTTTCATAGAAGTGGATTCTGTATATGTGCTAATGAAGGCATTATGACTATATGTTAAATGAATGAAATAAAGGTTTCGTTCATAGAATTGGATTCTATATATGTGCTAAATGTGACTATATGTTAAATGAAGGAAAAAAAAGGGTTTCGGTAATGAAATGTTAATGTAAATGGAATGTTCGTGGTGGATGTTAGTACCATAAATTATAGGAGGCTAACGTCCAATACTGTCTATGTTCTTGACAATGTGAGCGTAGTGCAATCTTCTAATATCTATGTTGTCATTAGGGTAATAGGGTTATCATGTTTGGAAAGGGTAGTTGGCCTTACGGGTCTTGATAACACGTTTAGGGTCAGGTCACTTTCAGGGTTTGTACTAAATGGATTTGTCCAAACCCACAGTCCTAGGATATCAGACTCTTCGATTTGATAAAGTTAGTCGCTCCGTGTATAAGTCTGTGTGGGTGTTTTTTTTTTCCTGTGTAAGGAATCCAGTGTCGTATCAAGAGTCTCGGGCCCTTTAAAGGCAGGGTTCCACTCTTGCAACACACCTGACCGATATTACTAGTTTCTGCCTGAGCAGTCGGCCAGGAGCCTATCTGACCTTCTCTCTCTCCGGAGCAGAGAACTAAGATTAAACGCCCTGCTTTCCTGTGCAGAAATAGTCAAATCTACTACTATGGATTGATCCTCCTGTGTTCGTACTGTGCTTAACCTAGTATGCCGTTACCTGTTGCAGTCACTTGTTGTGTGCCTCATGTCTTGATCGTTAATGCCTGCAGTCACTTGTTGTGCGCCTTATGTATGCTTGTTGTGATCATCGGGTTGCGTCCTTTTGGTCATCAGGGGGCGACGCGAGTCAAGCGTATCTGTCTCCTTTTACACGCGTGCACACACCTTAAAACCAAAAAAAAAAAAATTGCACTAGTTACCAGAGTTGGGTCGTCGTAACGAGGGGGTCGT
>JZKD02S0706275.1:55801-69522 GCA_000966675.3 Picea glauca | reverse complement strand
TCCTAAATTCTATTGATATTGTATACCGAAAACGTTCCCATATATACAACACTCTTATATATGTGGAACTCAATTTTTGTAATAGACATTAACCGATATTAATGGATAGCAGTTAATGTTAAAGATTGACATCGAATTTATATAGTCAGTATTTTGGTGCAATGAGTTTTGTCAGCCTGAATGCCTGCATTTTCACACTTTACCAACAACAATTTTCATCACCTTGAATGCCTACATTTTCACACTTTACCCACAACGATTTTCATCACCTTGAATGCTTGTGTTTTCAGACTTTACCCACAATGATTTTCCTCACCCCGAATGCCTGCGTTTATATAGAGTGCTTGTATAATGACTGTGTTGATTTGGACTGCATTTTTACTGACTGTGTTTTGATGGGGTTGCTCTATGTGCCATGTTTTTATTAATATTGGGTGTTGATCACAAATGTTTTTCTTATACAATTATTAGTGGGTGTTTTTCACAAATGTTTTTCTTATAGTCTAAATGTTCTACTAAGTATCTTTTGGGAGCCTTTATCCGAAATCCAGTAACAACTTATTAGATCGTAGATTTAGGTTTATATTCTTTGGGATGAAGATGGATAATTAAGTGTGACGGTGTGTGGTTTATGTTATTGTAAGCCCTTTTTTTAAGTTATTGAAATTGGATGATATATAAAGTTAGATTTTTTATAGTTACGAGCAAATTTTTTATAGTTGCGAGCGAGTTTTTACAGTTGCCAACGAATGTTTTTAGTTTCCAATGAGTTTTGTTATCCCCATATAGTTACACACTTTAAGAGACAACAACATCCTATTCATGCACATTTCATGTAGATATCAACGATGAAACAATGGCCACATCATCATCAACACTCTTAAATAAGGAAAAATTATTGAAGGAGTCTCATTTTTATTTTTCCTCTCTTAAGAAAATTTGTTTTGCAAAAAATATCCCTTTTAATTACAAGTTCATGTATAATAAAATGTTTAAAATCCAATTATCTAGGTTCATGTAAAATAATAAACAATTTACATAGTTTTCTTTATAATAGTGTTGAGCGATTAAAACTACACACTTGAAATTCTAGTCAATAACACAACCAGGCTTTTATTTCATAATGACTGAAAATTAATTACTGAGACCTATAGAAACAATTGAAGTCTTGCTTCTTTTTATTTCTAGACATTGTAATTTTATATTAGCACGTTTCTAAGGAACAATCATGGACAAGTGAATGTTGGCAAATTACAATTTGACTATAGAGACATTATTGAATATGGAAAACAATTATGTATTACACTTATACATCCTTGATTATATTATTAAATTGTGTTAAAAAAATCAAGATAATTGTATAAGAATTGATCCATATTGTTAAGATACCTTAGAAAGAGATATCATTTAACTATGTGTTATATAATATGACAGTTAAGGACATTATTAATAAGATCAGAGAGCGATATAATTAGTAGATAACAACGTCACGATTTTAAACAACGATAATATAGTCAGCAAGGTCAAGTATTTAATAAACAACATAGATCAATTTGAATGTTAAGTATATCACTTATTTAATGGACAGTGTATATTTTTTACAAGCGTGTTTGAATTTGTTAAGCACAGTTATTAGTTCACGTTTATGATAACATTTGTGATAATGAATACTTTTATAATAGTTGACTCCTTCACACTTAGAAATCATGCTTAATGGATATTGGGTTATGGTTGTCGGTGAAGTTGTTTAATAGCTTGCGCAATTTAATTTGAGTGATTTCATCTTGCATCTTGCCAACTAGTTGCTTGGGTGCGTGGGTATAGTCTTATGTTCAGTTAATTTGGTCTCCTAGCGCGTTGAATTTTCTTGGGTTTTGGTCTATAGGTGTTATGTTGTGCCAAGGTTACCATCATGCCTATCGCCTTATGATGGCATGATTCTTGATGAATGGATCATTGTGCGCCCTAATGGATAGAGGTGAATGATAACCTACTCAGATTCTACGCTTCCCGATGGGGCCGTTAGTTCGTGATAATGGTTGTAGGTACTTAGTTTTGTAACACCTTAAGGCGTCAGGTTTTGCGCATCATAGAGGTTCTCTGGTTACAGGCCTTCGAAGACATTGTGTCGGGTGGTTGTTGTGGTTCTTTATCGCGTAGGCGTTGTCTTGTCTGTGTCAGGTGGGTAGTTGTTTTTATTTTTCTTGATTCACATGTTTGTCCAGTTGCATGATGTGCTAGTGTGTTGAGTCATCATTGTCTATTGTCTGATCTACGTGAGTTGTGTTCATCGTCAAGTGGGATTATTAACTCTTGTCGTTTTTCCGTCCTGCATTTAAAAAAATAATAATTTTTTTTCTTTTGTTTCGTGTCGCATGTAGTCGTAACGAAGGGGGTCATTACATCTGCATACAATCCCAATTTCTAGTTTTTGAACGAAAGAATATTTTAGCCGAAAAACTAAATTCTAATGGAATCCATCAAAATTAAATGTTTTCCAAGGTTTTTGGCCGAAAAAACCTTTTTTCGGCTGAAAGATGGTTATGAGAAATAGTTATTGAACGAAGTTTGATTTATCAAGGTTTTTTTTTGTATGGAGAGTTTGTAGAGGAATTGAGTGGAAGTGTAGTAGGTTATGAGAAATTTTTATTGAATGAAGTTTAATTTATCAATTTTTTTTGAATGGAGAGTTTTTTTTGTATGATCTATTCTTTTTCATTAGCATTTCCATGTTTTTAGAGGGAAGTAAGATTATAGGGGTTCATCATTGTTTCAGCACAAAATTTGTGTCAAATGATTAATTGTATTATCTATTATGTTTCATTTGGATTTTCATGTTTTAGAGGGAAGTAAGATTATATAGGTTCATGACTGTTTCATGATTTAGAGTGAAATAAATTTATGCTTTATATGGGAGAGAAAAAATGAGAATGTTGTTGGTTGAAGTGTTTCTAGAACTGGAGCTCTCATTTGTAAGTGAATTTGATGTAAAAAATTAATGGCCATATCATTGTAATAATAATGCTAATAATCCTAAAGTGGTTAAATGGAATCATTTTTAAATTAGGGATCAATGTAGGTATCGGTTTTTTTCAAAATTGTTTTGGTTTTAATTTTTAAAGAACAATGGGTTTGGTCAAATGGTTGCCTTAGTTAATATAAATTAGCATGATCATTCTTATGGTTATGTTCTTTTATTGAACAAGTTTATCAAATTCTTCATAGAGATCATGATTCACTGACTAAAACCTTAGAAATCATGGTTGACACATATAAACATAATAATATAGAGTTAATATAGGATTATGATAATTTAGCATCATATTTGATATCATAAATGATTTTAACGACACATCATATTTACTTATATGACTCTATCATATTTTATGGATATCACATTTACTTGTATGAGCTTATTAGCTCCAATGAACCTATAAAATCTACAATAAATTTCATTTTATTTTTTTATTTTATTTATTTATTTATTTTTTAACTAGGGGAATCGGTAACGGCGGTAGTATCATACTCGCGTGACACGGGGTCGAATCCTACCGGCTTCCTTATAACCTCTAGGGAGAATTGCACAGCCCGCAAGCACGTCTCCAGATAAATCGGGGTGAGAATCGAACTTGAGACCTCATTTTTACATTTCCTTCCATTTACACGACACATGCCAATCAGTCTACACCCCCGCGGGCATAAATTTCATTTTATTACTTGTATATGAATATGGAAATAAAAATGATTTCATTTTATTACATGTATATGAATATGGAAATAAAAATGATTTCACAATATCCCTTGGAATAGAAACATATATTAGCTCCAATCAACCTATAAAATCTCCAATAAATTTCATTGCATTAATTGTATATAAACATGGAAATTAAAATGATTGCACAATGTCCCTTGGAAGACAAACATATATTTGTAATTTTAAGGGATATGAATTGGTCAAATCTATTTAACTTCGAGAAATCATAAAAAAACATATGTTTAAAGTGACATGCAAATCCTTATTATTGCTTGTTTCTTTAGGCCATCTCTTTTATGGGGGAATGTTTACTTTTTCCAACATAAAAGGCTTCATCACAAGTATATACACACAATTTTTAATAACCAAAGAGTAATATAGATTATGGGGCCAATAATTATATAGATTATGGGGCTTTTACTTTTCCAACATAAAAGGGTTCATCACAAATATATAAACACGATTTTTGACAACCAACGTGTACTATAGATTATGGGGCCAAGAGTTATATATTATGGGGGCCTTTATAAGAGTATAAACACTTCAAATATAATGAGGAAACTGTGATGAGAATGGGTAGGAGTATATTGTTAGTGGATTGGGTGGAAATGTAGTATGTTATGATAAATTGTTATTGAATGAAGCCTGGTTTATCATGTTTTTTATATGGATATTTTGTAGAGGGATGGAATAGGAGAGAATTTTCTAGCAGCTTAACATGAATGGTAATGTTGTTTATATTTTTGGCATTGTAAATGGGTGAATTATTTGTGAGATTTGAATAATTAATCCATTTACAATCTTTAAGAATATTTAACATTGTTGAAAATTTAATATCCTTTTATATATTCTAATATAGTGGAGACTAAGTAACAAGTTTATTAGTATTTAAATCTGAATTAAAATTTTAATATATTATATTAAATGAAGAATTTAATATTTAGTTATTTTTTAATTAAATTGCTATGAAATCAAAAAATGTATGACATAACCAGTATAATAATTAGTTTTAGAACTTTATAGTTTTAGGAAGGGAAAGTTCTTCCTATACTTTCCTTAAATTGAGGCATTCATCACAACTATTGATTTTTATTCAAACAAAAACCTTACGATAGAGTTTCTCTTAAATATTTCTTCAGGTGACAAGGGGTTCAAGGGTGAGGGATGGACGCTCAACCAAAGGGAGAGAGTTTTGTTTTGTAATTTCTTATCCAACCTAAAATTAGGCAAGAGTCAAGGTACCATTCTGATAGGTAAGAATGAGAGAAAATAAAAAGAAGTGAAAGGAGTAGGATTTGAATTTGTCTTATAGATTCAGTGTTATTGAATGTCTAAGGTGAAGAATAATTGAATATCAAAATCATTGCCAAGGAGAAATATATTATCCTTTTATGTTCTTTATAAAACTCTTAGGATAATTTAGTTTTGGATATAAGAAGTAACTCAACCAAATTAGCACTAGAAGACATGGTTGCATCTCTATTATTAAAAGAAATGAGATGAAATAATATGAAAGGATCGACCAAAGATGATTTAATGGTGAAAGGTTGAGCAATTGATATAGATAAAGGAAAATTATTTGGCAGGAAGTCTAAGTCGAAGGGTAGATCCAAATCAAAATTTCAATCAACGAGAAGATGCTATAAACGTGTTACTGGAAATCATAAAAAATAATACATGTCGAATGAAATAGAAGTGAGTACAAGATCGGATGAGAAGTAGTCGATTGAGCGAAAGACTACTCTAGATGAAGGAGGTGATTTCTATCTAGCGTCAACTAGTGAATAGTTTAATCAATATGTTTGATTGATCCACTTCAGAGAATATTATCATATGACATGTCACAGATAATGGTTCTACGAATATAAGATATATGAAGGAGGAGATGTGTTCTTGGGGGACGACTCAACGATCAAAGTTGTTGGATAGGGAAGATTTTGATTGATACACTAGGATGGAAGGATTATAATTATTCCATGTGTGTTAAATATTATAGGTTTGGAAAAGAACCTAATATCATCCAACAAGAATAGTGATGCAAGAGTGCACACTCTATTTGAGAAGTATACATGGAAAATGGTTAAAGGTGTGATGGTCTTAATTAAAGTAGTTCGAATTGTAAAATTATATAGGTTGTTAGGGAATGTTGACTCAACTTGATGAAATAACATCATTGTTCCTAAGTTTAAATATACTTGACTCATCTCAGGAGGAGTAGATTCAAACCGACTTGACAAGTCTTTGTCAAGTTGACCCGATCGTGTTATGGAAAAATAAGATGAGACAAATTAGAGAAAAAGGACTTCGATCTATACATAAGAAAGATATGGTCAAAAGTTTTCCTAAATGTAATTTATAAGTGGATTTTTATGAACATTGCATATATGGAAAACAAAATCAGGTAAGGTACCCGTTTGGAGCGACAAGGGAAAAGAGGATTCTAGAATTGGTTCATAGTGATTTGTTTGGGAATGTAATATCCTCTTCACTTGGTGGATCCCTGTATTATCTCTCCTTCCTAGATAGTTTTTCTAGCAAGACATGGATATATTTCTTGAGGAAGAAATAAGTGGTTTTAGAGAAACTACAAAGAGTCCAAATCTCTTGTAGACAACGATATAGATAAGAAGATCAATGTGATAAGAATTGACAATGGTGGTGAATTCCATCGAAAGGATTTTGAAAAGTTCTAGAAGAAGTGTGGCATAACACACTAAAATACCACACCATATACCCAAAAAAAAAATGGAGTTTCTAAAAGAATGAACAAAACATTGATGTACAAAGAAGGAAGGAAAGGATATAAGCTATGGGATATTGCATCAAAGAGAACAATGTATAGTGGAGATGTGGTATTTAGAGAAGTTAGAGGGAATTTTGATTCTAAAGTGGTCGAAATAGAGAAAAATCCAACGGTGGTGAGGTTTTAACCGAGGAACTAAGAAGATGATTTCAATGAGTCAACTCACTCAAATGAAGAAATGGAAAAACTGACCCTGGTTATGCGAAAGTATGAACAAGTAAGAAAACGAGTAGAAAGGTACAATCTCCCCAACTTATTTTACACATTTGTGTTAATTTACACTAATTTGTAACCATTTTTTGGGCACATTTATTTAGGGTTTTTCATACTATAAAGCCTATAAATAAGGCATGTTGTAATCATATTATATTACAATGTTGTAGTTGATCTTCATGCTTGTCTTTAGAAAAAGGTTGTTCGTCATGTAGATGTAAGTTGAGTTGGATACAAGGTTGTTCTTTTGTAAGCAAGAAGATATGATGTCAATTGCATCTTAGGTGTATATTAAGGTTAGACATGTAAACTTTTAGTCTTTATGAATAAGACAACAAGAGAGAAAGACACTCAAGGAATGTTGGTTTTCCCATTTGGGTTTCAAGGTTAAAATATATGGGTACCCTATGATTTATTTTTCATTTGTTTTCTTGCTTAAATATGTCTTTCTGTCTTCTAGTAGTTGGAGATTTCTTTCTACAATTGTCTCTCAATATTTTTTTGTTTTCTTCCCCTTTAACTATGCCAACTAGGTTGCTAAACTTAGGAATGTATTAATATGTTTTATGTATCTTTGTAACTAGCCTAAGTTCATCTAATGAAGGAAATGGGAGAAAAATGAAAATTCTAGGAAGCTTTATAACTAAGATATTATCATGCCCTCACTTGAATTTCAAATTTTCAAGTTGTTTGGATCTTATTGCAGGTACATTTTCATGAAGATTATATGCATTTTCTAGGAACATTGTTCAATAGTGCATAGAGCAGTTTTAGACAAATGAATCAATCTGTGGATTTTGACATAAGGTTTTGTAGCTTGAATTTCATACTCCAAAACTGTGCCTTTTATTTTCACAATTTGATGTTTTAAGTGTTGGATTACTGAGAGGAGGGTGAATCAGTAATAGATAGATTTAATCCTTTTTAACCATATAATGAAACTGTTATATCAATGTAGAATTAGGGTAAAATCATGAAGATGGGTGTCTATTTTTCTTTTTTTTAGGGTAACATATTTTTTATTTAGAATTTCACTTTACAGTAAAAACAAAACTTGTGAAGAATTTTGTTATCTTTCCAATGACTATTTTTCAATTTTTTTTTTATTAAGATTTGATATGTCAATTTAACAATTGTTTAACAATATGTTCCTTAAACATGAAAGGAATGATAATGAGTTATTTCCCCCCCCCTACAATGTATCTATTATAAAACTTTTTTTTTTTAACAAACAAAATATACTACAACAATCTACATAGATTCTATTTTATTATGACTATAATTTTTAATCTAACGGATGAATATTATAATTTCTAGAATTTTTTTATGTTGACCAAGCTAAAAATGTTGTAGATTTTAAACACATGTTTTCCCCCACCTTGTATCTATCTTAAGTTTTACTTAAAAGTAAAATATAAAAATACCCTTTTGGAAAGAACAATTTAAGAATTATGGATATAATTTTTTCTAAATTTTTCACTGTGTAGTCTTAGAGATACATATATTTCATTTCACTGAATCATAATGTCTGCTGAAAATATTATGCAGTGAATTTTTTTAAAAATTAAATAAAATTAGATAAAAATAATGAAAATGAAACAAATTTATAGGAATTGAAAGTAGATTCAATTTTGCAACTACTGGTGTGATTTTCGAAACCAAGTTAGTAGTATTTGTAGGAGTCTGCAACCTCCAAAGTTCATGTAAGCTTGGGGCAATTCTATGGTTTCTACTATAACATCCCTCTCTTGTGCGCACTGAGAGAACTTATTCTTTGAGGACACTTTCTTGCAAGTGATCGAGATTATTATACTATTGGTCATTTGATTATGATTATGAGGCATTATGGATATGTTATTTTGTGTCTACATAGACAAGTGATTTTGATTGGGTTCTCCTGAGTGTGCAGGACTTTGGACCTTGAGGATGCAGAGGCATCGATGAAACCCCTTGGACTATGGATCAAGTCAGGGAGTGGGACATTGGTTTTTCATTATTGTTGATATGACATATGCACATCTGATTAGATGTTATGATGATTGATTTTATTTATGACATGATTTGTTGATGATTTAGGCTAACGATATCTTGTCGACCAGACTCACATAAGGAGTAGAGGGTTCACACATAACAACCAGAGACATTGAGGGAGAGGTGTGGACAATAGCCCTGCCACAACCTACTAGCACTCCCATTGTGGCTTAGATTTAGGTTAACAATTACCTAGTTCGAGAAGACCCATGATGTTGTGAGGTTAGAATGCAATAGTCGCTCACGATGATTCTAAGGGGCACACAATAAGGAAGGGGCCTTATTCCTTAGAGGTCCTTAGTCTCCCACAAAATCACCTGGAGGATTATTGGCTCCAGGGGTTTTTTATGTCTACCAAGTCACTCAAGAGGTGAGTGGCACCCTTGGAGCACCTAGTGCGTCCTAAAGGGAATGTCGCGATTTCAATGGGTAAGTGAATAAACCTAGTCAGACTTAAAATGAATGACATGATAAGTAAGATTTAAAAACAATTTCCCTAATAAAAAAAAATGTCGCTAAGCCTAGGAAATTAAAGTCTAGGTCTAAGTGATACTTGTGGAAAAAAAAAAGAATAATAGTAATCATCATTAAACATGTGACGAGAAGGGGGTAAGAAATTCAATTAATTTGTTAAAATCAAATTTTTCTTTGGGGGATTAAATATTAAAAAAAGAAATTGATTGTTTTTCTACTTATGCTAATTAAATTTTATTAATTAAAAAGGAGAAAAAGGTGATTTTTCTGCTGTAACGTACCTCCTCGTTACGACAACCATTCTAGTAACATGTGCAATTTTTTTTTTCTTTAAGTGTGTGCACGCGTGTAGAAGTAACAACACACCTAACTGTGCGACGCCCTGGACAACCGAAAAGATGCAACCATGATTTTCATCACAAGAAGACTAAAGGCACACGACGAGTAACTGCAAACAATATACGACCATAGACATAAGGTGCACAACGCAAACATTTAGAGACAAAAGTAAAACTGACCACCTGCATGTCCTACCCTGCAAGGTTAGGACCTCCAAGAAACATAATCAACGCTCAAGCCCAGGTTCCCATCGATTTTAACCATTTAAGGTCTCAGGGCTGGCGACTGTTCTGAGGAACATGGAGGTCTCTACATCCCGCCCGACACAACAGACCAAACAACTAACTGAAGACAATCAAGTACAACATAAATAAGAAGAACAAATACCTCCCTTACGGAAGGCGCATGACAAGAGGACTCCGACAACAGAACCCAAATTCAACATTATTTAAATGAACAACCACCCTAATATACTAACTGGGGTAATTTAAGGTACGTAATTCTAGGTTATCGCACCATACATGTTATTAATCAATAATTAATAATTACAATATCGCTGTCATGAAACATTAACTGTCTATCATTGTGTCACAATCCGGACCATGAATTTACAATTATCATACCTCTTATATGCTACATTATTTGCTACAACCGCTAATTTAATAATGGCCTTACAAGATTAAATCATTCACTAAGGTCCAATAGTAATGCACTAAAAATGATATCATACTTATAGATAATATCAATTGGAAAACAACAACATACACCATAAATTAAATGACAATCTAAATAATAATATTTAATGACAAAAGTAAAAGGCATTATTATCCATAGTTAAATTAACAACAATAAAATATAGCAATTAGTTAAAGATGTCACTATTTGGAATATCATCATGATTATAGGAATCATCAATTGAAATACAATATACACCATAATTTAAAAAGGGCATTCTTATAATATAAAAAAAATTAAAATGACAATGACAATCTTTCCACATTTCAATTGATAATAAATTAAGAGAACCATCAATTTAAGATGTCCATATAAGGAATTACCTCCTAACTATAGGTGTCATCAAGTAAATAACTACATACCTCATAATTAAAAATGGAAGTCTATAAAATAATAAATTATAAAATGACCATAATTAAAAAGGGGCATTATTGCCACGACAGACATCAATAAAACAACTTGCCTCCTAACTTAAAAGATTAGAGAGACTAAAGGAGTGTAAATTCCCTAACTAAGTGAAGATAAAAACATTGACATCATACATGCCAGATTAGGTAACATGTAGATGTATGAAATTGGGGATCATTCTAAATGGGCGATATGATGACCTTGGGGTTCGTAATTCACAAGCTGGAATAATTACTGGGAATTGAATTCGTAAATTCTAAATAACAATCTCAGAAATTTGATTTTAACAACCTGGAAATGCCAATAATAAGACGGATAGTATTGAAAATTGCCAGATATCTATATAATGAATTTACCAGAATAAGATAATCAAAATTTAAATTCGATGTACAGAAATAACTTCCCATTTACATGACTGGGTGATATTATGGAAATTTTTAATTCGTTTCAAATGAATTTGGTAAGGTCTGGAAGTTCAGTTTTTAATTCGTTTCAAATGAATTTGGTAAAGTCTGGACGTTTGATAGCCCTGTCGAGTGACAGCAAACGTACCCTAAATATTAATTCTACAACAAAATCAAACTCGTTTTGCATTGGCTATTGTAACAAATTAATAATTATCCATTAATAACCGTTGTAAGTGCAACCCCAATTAGAAAATGCAACTGTAAACAAATCAAATGCAACTCTATACAAATTGAAAACGAAACTGTAATGGCCATTTAAAAATGCATAAACCCAATAATTATCATTTAAAAACGCAACTGTATGGCCATTTAAAAACACATAAACCCAATAATTGGATTGGAATGTAAAGAAATCTATTGGCACACAGATTGCCAGTTGGTATTGTCATGGAAATATGCAACTGTAAACAAATCAAATGCAACTGTATAGAATTCAAAACGCAACTGTATGCAGCTGTAACCAAAAGACAGTAAGTGCCCAATATACCAGTTTACAACCACGTCCCATACAAGAGTGCAAACGCCCATTATTCATGATCAAAATGACCAATGCAAAATCACCAATGATGGAAGGCTCACTGTAAAAATAAAATCGACCAACGGTGGAAGGCTCACTGTAATATATAAATTTGACCATGGATGGAAACTCACTGTGTATAATGAAATCGTCCCCCGTAATTAAATAAAGACCAAGGTAAGAATTTCTCATAATGTGCAATAAAAACGCCCAACACCTGAATTGCCCACAGTGTAAGATGAATACGCCCAACATAATCTTAAAAACGCCCCAAAATCATTTAAGAATGCGGATCATGAAAGAACGCAGAGTATTTTTTAAAAACGCAGACCCCAATGGAAAAAAAAAAAAACAAAGATGTCTGGGCGAGTACGCAGACCCCCAATTAAAAAAAATGAAAAGTACAGAGCTTTAAGTGGTTTTCAGATTGCCCATAGATTGCAGTTACTAAAAATTCCCAATACACAGTGGCGATACGCCCAACAAAATGAAAAAGACGCAGTTCATGAAACCGTTAAAACACAGACCAATAACGCCCCAACGCATTGCCGGAAGGTAACGAATTGACAGAAATAAATTGAAATGTTGAGTTAAATTGATTCGCCAGATGATAAACAATTTGCCAAAGGCAAAAATGAATTAAAGGAGGTATTCCTGAGATAAACAATTTCTTTATTTTTTCCAGTAACCATTAACAAGACAAATCGCCAGAAGCAATTTAACACTAACCATTTCTAAACAATTTTGCCAGAATTAAAATCATACCTTAGCCACTCGCCCGCTTTGGAGACGTCCCGCGCTCCATGTCGTGTTCGCTCTCCTTGCCGCTCCTGCTCGTCGACCGCAGAAATCTCATAGGTACCTCCCTGCCAAACGCTAGGGGTACTCTGTTTACCCCTTAGCCCCCCGAGCCGCAAAGGGGCCACACAAGAACCAGAGATAAGACTAGCTTCTCAGCTCACCTCCACGACTGAGCTACCACTCCAACATAGCTGAGATAAACCCAACTCCTCACAAGAAATCCCTCAAGCCACAATTCGGCAGCGTAACGTTACGCTCACCGTTCATCCCTTCTTCCTTCTTTTACCCTTCTTTTATAGAAATTTCAGACCCACCTACTTTCCTAAATCATTAATTAATTAATTTTTAATGACAAACCTCAGAACATTCTCTGTCGTCCAAGTGTCGCTCATCCCTACGATTCTCCAAAATTAATTTCTTTTTAATAATTAAAAGACTCAATTCCCTCACTCCCCCAAAAATCGCTCCTTAAATTACTCCTAGGGTTCCTAGATCCCCTCTAATGCTTTTAATAACTTTCCTAAAATGAAGTTCCTGATTTTTAGTAACTCCTAAATGTTGATTCCTTTTTGCTTTTTACCCTATGTCTCCTACTTTCCATTTTTAAGTTTCCTTTATCACAAGTTTCCTCATTTTTATTTTATTATTCCTCTCTTTTATTATTATTTTATTACTTTTATTTTTATTAATTATTTTTTTATTTTTATTTTTTTAAACCCAAAAGGATAAGTGCGCTTAATAATCTTTTCAATAATTATTTAAAAGCCTACATTTGTACTCCCACTCTTTAACAATTTTAATTCTTCTTTTAAAATTTAAAAACCCCGTGGTTCAATTAATTTATCCCCCTCATTACCTTACCCCCCCTTAGTTTAAGAAGACTTAACTAACACATAGGAGGGTTTTAGTTTACGCCCTAGGTTTATTTTGTAGGATCTTTTCTTAGGGCATGTCAAAATTTGTCTTAGAGATGTTTTAATTTAGGTTATGATTTGAACAGGGCGACAATTTAATTAGGGGAGTTGTTTTTAAGAATTTGATTAGACGTTAAGGTCTAGGGTCATTGAGGTTGTCTCATCATCATCATCAATGCGACATTCCCTTCAGGACGCACTATGTGCTCCAAGGGTGCCACTCGCCTTGTTGGCTTCGGTTGCGCGATGTGCCTTTCAGGATGCA
>JZKD02S0706275.1:25171-38559 GCA_000966675.3 Picea glauca | reverse complement strand
AAGTCATCGCTTTAAGATAGATCACTTCATACCTGCAATTCAAACCTGCAAAAGAAAACATAATTCAAAAATTAAAAATTTACAATTCAAACATGCAAAATAAAACATAATTAAAAAAATGAAAACTTACAATAAAATTTATGTACATATTTAAAATAAAATGTACACATGTACCATTTTATACAAATAAAACAAGTTGTGATTAAATCAAAATTGACATACATATCAAAAGAGCTAAGTCTCATCCTACAACATACTCCTTTTTGCCAAATATAATGTAAACATATTTTCCACCAAATATAATTTAGACATTTGTAACAAGAAAAAACAATAATAAAAAAAACAAATAACACATATTAGCATATATACTTTAACTAAATATTAAATAAACAATAAGAAATAATAGCATACCCAAGCAGAGTTAAACAGATTTAAGATTTCCCCTCACAAAGTTCCAAAACTTCTAAAATAGTTACTCTCCACATTAAGTATGTACATGATTTAAACAATTTGTAAAATCTGATCTAAAAACTTAAAAAAAATTAAAGAGAAAAATTGTGTTCTTGGTAAGAATTTTTTGTGTTCAGAGTTAGATAATAATCTAGAAATAAATATAGAACTATGTATGAAGAAAGTTCATAAATATCCATATTAAGTCATTCTTCCAATGAAATACTTATCTCCTTGTGGATAAAGTCCCAAATCCTTCAGGTGAAATTCTCATCCCAGGTGATGTTATTTGATCTTATTTACTCAACAACAAAATACTAGTCTCATGAGATATACAATACTAATATCCTTAGCAGTAACATACTTCTCTCCTCTTCTCCAGTGGTCATATAATCAAATTCCATAATGCCCTTTCAAATTAAATGACTCATAAATCTCCATATTAAGTCATTCTTCGAAAAAATTACTTATATCTATGAAAGTTCACAAATATCCATTTTAAAAACCATTCTTCGAGAAAATACTTATCTCCTCTTTCTTAGGTGGAATAAATGCTCTCATATAATCTTTCATGTAAATGAAGAAAACACAAGTTTGCACATATATTAAGTCATTCTTCATAAACCATTTAAATCTATCATCTTTGTGATGTATTCATATTACATATAATCAAATGATCTTTGAAATTATGTGTGAGCTAGCTCAAATATACATGTATACATAGCTTATTTGTAAATATACTTGAATGCTGGTTTTTGTGGTTAGTAACTAATTTAGTGAAGAGTTTGACAATACCCTGGCAAGAAGGAATTCACTTCGTTGTATGTAGAAAACACAAATGTCAATACTACACCATTCTTGGACAAGAAGATAAGGAATACAATCGAAAAAATTTTAGAAACTTCCCCTTTTGTGATGTGGGATAGAGTCTGTTCTCAAAGAATCAAATGTTCAAGTTGAAAATTAGGTCTTCATCATGATCTAAAATTAAAAGACTTTGAATGTACCATTTAATACAACTATAATCTTATATAGCGGTTCTATATATTTCAAAATAATTGATCAAAGCGTTGAATAGGAAAGTCTAAACTAAAAATTTGAGAAAACAAAAAATTGATAAAAGTAAAAAAGATAAGCTTATTCAACATAAGCTTGAACACTTTTATATAAAACCCCAGCATAAAAGCAAATTAAAACTAACTAATGTGAAATGAGCATACATTTATGAATCATCATGAATGAACACATCCTTCTCAGGTATGTGTGCTTCCTCCTCTTCCTCCTAAATCCCAATCTCCCTCCCAAGATCACTCTGAGGTACTCTCTTCTCCACATTACCCTATATAACACATTTCAAATTTGAAATTTTGAAAATTGAATTTAAAGGATTTGAACACATTAAATTGTAGTTTTAAATTTTGAAACATGTAATGCCTGTGATGTGTCAACCTATGATTCAATAAATTAAATGTTGTTTAAAACATTCTTCTCTTAAATTAATAATTTAAATGACAATTTGAAATTTCAATATATAACTAAATTTGTTTTCAACATGCAATGATACCTATGAACTCCCACCCTCTTCAAACTCTCCCAATCAGAATTGAGAAAAACCTACCCAAATAGTAGGAGATGGAATAGGGATTTGTGAACAACACAACTAAGAACTAAATCTAGGATGCAATGTGTTGACATTTATACAAAATTATAAATGTTGTTGATCTTATTCAAAAGATTGGAGATTGGACAACTAAAGTGTTCATCTGTGGATATTAGAAAACACATAACTGATTAAACCCATCCAAATTTAAACTTGTGGAATTAAGTCCCCTATTTACTGGAGATTCATTTAACATATCTCCAAACTACAATTAATGACAATAACAACTCAATTATTTCTATAGATACAACGATATGTATCTTCATCTAGAATTAGAAGTAAACTATCATAAATGTGATGCATCTCCCCTACTCCCCCGTAGGGCTACACGACCTCCCGGTCAAGGATATTTGATTCGTGAGTCAAACGACTCTCTAAAACCTTGATGGTTTCATTCTGTATCTAAACATAGGCCCTTTCATCTTTCTGGTGCAGGTCTTATGGCACCCGTGACCTCCCCCTTCATGCTTGCGAAATCTCAGAGTTTGGGCACTAAATCCTTTTCTGATAAGCCCCTCCTTGATATGACCTTGGACGATGACCTCATGTAAACACGTGATCGCATACACGACCAAGGGTGGTTTGAAACCAAACTACATTTCGCCCCACAATTCACCACGATCCACCATGTGTCTCTTTCTCAATATCGTCGCCTCGATTGCAGCCCTCCCTCAACTTTTAAAACTTGAGAACCTTCTATCCCCGCAATGCGAGGTGACCATCAATATCACAATCTTGATGGTGCTTCTGAACTGATGGCTCATATATGTCCCTTTCTTTTTTCCTTCTCTCCTCCTTTCATGCACCTCCCCATACCTTACAATCTGTCGACACATACCCCCCTTTCAAATCAATGGCTATGGTTGATTTCAGAAATCTGGACTTTGGGAGTTTCAACTCTCAAACTCTTCACTTCCTCTGCAGTGGATATTTCTCAGAGTGGAATATCTACTGACACATGTCAGATGTAAATAGACGGTTCAAATGAACTCCGACTCTCTGGCCAGCGAGGGTTCTTGTTCAATACATTATCTTTATTCTGGAGTGATTTCTCCCGCAGTGGAAAATAGTTTTCCATGTGTCCCTCCTTGATGGACGATTGTAATGGACTTCGGAACTCCACACTCCAGTTGTTCTCAAATCTTCACAAACACAAATCTCCTGAGTGAATCCTTTTGGAGTGTCGGATCTTCTAACACCCATCCTCCCTTATCTAATGACTATCCAATGAAGTGAATCTCCTTCTTTCATGTGTCCTTTCATAGATCAATGATACACATTTTTCCTTTGGGATTACTGACCGTAAATGCTTTGAGCTTCGATGCTTTGGGAAATTCCGAAACACAAATCCATACAAACCCCGGAGTGACAATTCTCCAAAGTTCACAATCCAGTGAAATGTCTCCAACCATATCAATGGCCCTCGTCTGCTTCGAGACTTTGGCCCTTTCAATTAGATAAACAACCCTTCGACTCCCTTCTTAATCAACGATCGAGATATCCTTCGGGACTTCGACATTTTTCCTCTTTGCTTTCCCCCGGAGTTCTAAATCTGGCGCCACGTGTCGACCTTCGAATCGACGACTCTCGTCCACTTCGGGATTTTGGCCTTTGAGATTATCAAACCTCAACTTCTTCACACTCTACTTCTCCTAGAGTGTTTTAACCGGAGTCCACAATCCAAAGACGTGTGTCCTCCCACAGATTGATGACTCCCAGAGTACTTTCAATTTTGTCCAGGAGTACTTTCCCCCAAAGTACTTTCACCCGGAGTTCACGATATGTTGTCACGTACCCCTCTGGATTTGATGGTCCAAATTCTCTTTAGGTCTTCAGGTTGCTTTCACCCAAAGACAATGGATCTCTACCACGTTTCCTCTAGATCTGACAGTTCATACTTCTCTTTGACTCTTCATCTCTTTGGGCTTCGGGAGTTATAAACTCCTATGCACTTGTTTCTCTCGGAGTGATTTCACCTGAAACACATGATCGCTTGACGCATGTCTCCCCCTTGATCTAACAACTTCTATCCATTTCGTCTCTTCAGGCTTTGGGAGTTTCAACTCCTGTGCACTCATTCCTCCTAGAGTGCTTTCACCCAGATATTCTGATCTGTTGACATGAATCTCACTAGCGATCAATGACCAAGACCCACTTCTGGTCTTCGAAAATTCTTCTATCTCCTCGTTCACAAAATTACAAAGTTTTTCTTCTTCAGAGTTGCAGATATTTTGCCACCTTTCCCCTAGATGATGGATGGTCCCTAATCACTTTGGGACTTTGGCAAGTCCACTCTCCTGTACACACAAAGGGTTAATGCTCGTGCAATTTACCTTGGATCAGATGAATGGTGATCCTCTGCGCTCAGATCGAACGACTAGGATATGTTCTTCTCCTCTGATGTATGGACGTAGATCGGATGGTCCATATCTCTTCCCACAATATATCTGATGACTATTATCACTACTCCTAAGATTTTGACTTCATCCGACTTAAAAGAATCTCTAAGTGTTCAAAGGCTTCAACCTTTGCTCCTCCTGTGATTCCAGTCTCTTGGATCTCGTCTCCACTTTTGAAAGAGCTATCCCTTCTAAGCTTAGTTCCTTTGAGGATTTTAGTTTCCCATGCACAACTTGCATTCTTGGGATCTCGATAAACTCAGATCAAAGGATTTCTTCCAAAGGAATTCTTCCTGCACTTCTTGTGGTTCTTCATAATGGTTCCTTGATACTCCGACAAGAATCAACTCTGTGCACTCTTTGCAACAGAGTCCTTCCAACCCCTCTCTGGTTGAATCAATGTGATATCTAACTCAGCCTACACACACATTGCGTGGCTCTGTGCACTCCTTGAAATTATTTTTGATGAAGGTTCAACGATATCTCTCATGAGCTTCCCTGAAGTTAAGTTACCTCTATCAATGCACTCCTTGCAAACAATGTGCATTTTTTTCACTTGAACATCACATAAGAGAAACAATTGAAACTTATTCAATACTTCACTAGTTCACACATTCAAAACATGAACTACATATACAAGCATAAAAATGAACACAAATACATAAACACACCATGTGCAGGAAAAATGGATTTTCTAATATCTCTTTGTGTCTATACAGATGTTTACAAAAACTCAACTGCAATAGAGTCCCGGTTCTCTCAAGATTTCTCCCATAACTATTCTACCTCCTAACCTAAATCTCTCTTGAGTTCTGCCTCTAAGACCCTCATGCCAAGATCTCTTTACAAAACATGGCTCTATGATCTTCTCCTCTCGACCACCTTAGTGCCATCACTATCTTAGTTAAGACACCATACCCCTATGGCTCATTACGAGTTCACACATTCAAAACATAAACGACATATACAATAATAAAAATAAACACAAATACATAAACACACCATGTGTAGGAAAAACTTTTTTTCTATTATCTTTGTGTGTCTATATAGATGTTTACAAAAACTGGACTACGATAGAGTCCCAGTTCTCTCAAGCTCTCTCCAAGAACTATTCTACCTCCTAACCTAAATCTCACCTTATTTATGCCTCTAAGACCTTCATGCCAAGATCTCTTTAGAAAAGAGGGCTCTCTGAGCTTCTCCTCTCAACCGCCTTAGTGGCATCATTGTCTTAGTTAAGACACCATACCCCTACGAATCTCGTCTTCTCTTTTGAAAGAACTATCCCTTATGAGCTTAGTTCCTTTGAGTATTTCTGTTTCGCACTCACTCCTTGCATTCCTGGGATCTTGATAAACTTAGATCAAAGGATTTAGTCAAAAAAAGATCTTTTCACACTCCTTGTAGTTCTTCATAACAATTCCTTGATACTCTGACAAGAATAAACTCTGTGCACTCTTTGCAACAGAGTCCTTCCAACCCCTCTTTGATTGAATGAGGCTGATATTCGACTCTGCCTACGCACACATTGCATGGCTTTGTGCACTCCTTGTACTTCTGTCTGATGAAGGTTCAACGATATATCTCTTGAGCTTTCCTGAGGTTAAATTACCTCTATCAACACACTCCTTATAGACAACGTGCACTCCTTGCACTCTAACCTCACATAAGAGAAATGATTGAAACTTATTCAACACTTCACCAGTTCATACATTCAAAACATGAATGACATATACAAGCATACAAATGAACACAAATATATAAATACACCATGTGCAGGAAAAATGAATTTTATATTATATGTGTGTGTCTAAACAAATGTTTACAAAAACTGGACTGTGATAGAGTCTCAGTTCTCTCAAGCTATCTCTCAGAACTATTCTACCTCCTAAACTAAATCTTTCCTGAGTTTTACCTCTAAGACCTTCAAGCCAAGATCTCTTTACAAAAGAGGGCTATATGAGCTTCTCGTCCCGACCGCCTTAGTGCCATCACTATCTCAGTTAAGACACCATACCCCTATGACTCATTACCATGAGTGATGCTCTAGACCAGACTAAGATCTAGACCTTTTTACAATCAACCATTAAGGCGACCCTATTCACTACCTGTACAAAGGTATGGTTTGGTTCTTACAGCCTTACAACAAAAAATCTGTATAGGATCATATTTTGAATTTAAAAATTGTAGAGTTGGTGCATGTCCCTCTTTGAAATGCGCACTGATGTGATGGAATATTGGTGTGTTGCTGAGGTGGAGCAATGCTCCTACATCAAAATGTGTCAAAATTTTACCAACTAGAACACATACCAATTTGTTGTTTGGTTCATCATTTTGAATGACCTCCTTCCAACCATCATGGAAATTTTTTTCATACTCCTTAAGATATTCTATTGACATGGTACCTAACTCCACATATGTTTTATAAACAAATATGGCCGGATAATTGACTTCCTCTCGCTGACGGTTCAAACCAACATCAACACCATAAAAAATCAATTCCAGATTTTCCCTGATTGCATTCCTAGCCTCTTTTCCAACCTCTGATGAAGCTCGCAACTCTGAATATGAAACAAATTCCCCTGTTGGGAGAGATACTAAATTTCTTGGAGGCCTCTGCAATGTCACATTTTGATATGCCTCTTTTATATGATATGTTTGTCCTTTACCAACCACATAATAATAAGATGATAGACTGATATAATCAGGGTGTATGTCCATGAAAAAATCTGCATAAAAGTGTCTTGCAAAATAATGTGGAACCTCATCATTCCACAACAATTTCCCATATGCTGCCAAAAATTTGTTATACAGATGTCCTACAATGTCGGGGTGCTTAAAATATTGTACCCTCAACATCTTTAACTTTGGTCCATCTTTGAAATTAAACATCAAAATTGTGTTTGATTTTGAAACATTATTTTTGACTGCATATCATTTGTCAAGGCCCATCACCTCTGACTTTCACCGCCTCATCAAATCGATAAAACTGTTAGTGGTTGGCCCTATATTTTGATATGCATCCATAAAGTTTTGCAATGAATGCAAAACAATCTGCAATCTTTGTTTACTCTCTTCAATTTGATGCCCTATCCTCAATTCGATTCTAACTCAATGATGTCATACATGGTCTTCCATAAACAAACTCAAACAATGCCATCTTAATCATACTCTGGTAATTTTTTTTGTATGCAACTCTGCCAATGGAAAGAAGTATTCCCAATTTTTTCGTTTATCCATCATTTACATACGTAGTGTATCCTATGAAATATGATTCATCTTTTCATTTTATCCATTTGTCTCGGGGTGATATGTTGTTCTAAAATTCAATTGCGTTCCCAAGGCCTCTTGGAAACTAGTCCAAAATCATCTAGTAAACAATGATCCTCGATCATATATGATTCTTCTTGGTACACCATTTACACCATCTACTCAACTATATCAACCTATTGTACATTGTGAACAGTATTTAGTCTTTAACCTTTATGAGGGAAATCCCTTTACATGTGATGTCCCTCACAACCACAACATTTAATAGATGCCTCGGCCTTTTCCCCAATTTTTCTGATATTATGGTTTCATTTTGATATGGCTATCCTTGAGGAATATTTATAAAGAATGGTGTCTTGTTCCTTTTCTTCCCTTGCTCAATATTACCTTTCTTATTATCTTCCCAATACTTTTGGAAAGTTGGTCTTCCTCAATATTACCTTTCTTATTATCTTCCCAATACTTTTGGAAAGTTGGTCTTCCTCTATCCTGATCATAGAACCTTTGAATGTTTGAATCATGTCTAGCTCATCTTTGATGAAATCACCATATCTCAAAATATCCAAGAATTTTCTCTCATATTCATCGAATTTCATGCTCCCAAGATAGAGTTCAAATAACTCTTTCATCTTTCCCTCATAATAACACTTGGAAAAATATTTCTTCTAAAAATAGCTTTTAAACTACCTCCAATTTTTTAAACTGTCTGCGAGGAATACTTGTGCAATTGGAAACACCTCCTCATCCCCTAGAATCATGCATCTACATCCTCATATTTTCTTTTCTCACCATCAATGGTACGATGGTTTGATATTTCTCATCTCCCCTTCTAATTCATCCACTTCATAACTCCTCCTATGCTTTCTGATAGGAGATGAAATTGGACCACTTTCTTCTCTCCTAATTGAGTCTCTTGGTGAGTGATAATGTTTTCTACCAACAGTTCAATATTATTCCTTTTTTTCATGATATCTATGATCCTTTGACTTACCTAAATCCGACTCTTTATCCACCTTCTTTTCTATCATGTCCAATCTCTCCAAAATTGAGGTTGATTCTATTCCACTACTTTTGAGCTTTCATAAGAATCTGGTTATCAGCTTTATATACTAACACATCTCTTTTTAGAGTTTTTGTAGATGAGTTCCTCAATAAATGTCAACCTCGTTTCCTTTTCTTTTCCATGTGCCTCCCACATGTTCCTCCACATCACTTTCATCAACTTTATTTAATCCTCATTTTTTCATGCATTTAAAAATTCTCTCTCATTTCATCTAAATTATGGTACTTTACTTTACAACATCTTTAGAATCTTATGTCAGAAAATTAAAAAATAAGTTTTTTCCAATGCCAAAATTACACTTGAGTGAGAAGTCTGGAATTCCATAAGAGCCAAAATTACACTTGAGTGAGAAGTCGAATTTCATAAGGGAGAACACATTCCATTATATCCCAAATCCAAAACTCCAAAATTGATACTTAAGAAATTTGACAAGTTATACCAAAAATGACATATCCAAAAAATGACAAAACAATTAGCCCTTTTTCTTCTTATTTTTTCATAGATAATTTTAATAAAAGTCATCTAAACTAAAAATTTAAATTAATTTAAATTGTTAGATTCTTGTTAGCTCAAAAGATTATAAAAGAGAAATTTCATCAAATTCTTAACCCATAATTCATTATAACCCAAATTTATATTTCTTGTAAAGTATCTCTTTGGTGAAAGTTGAAAAATAACACTCTACAAAACATTCTGGTCAATCAAAACTATACAAATTTAGCAATTTTTAAGAACACACAACTTCAACAAGAGTAGGTCCCTACAATTTTTCAAGATCATCAATCAAACTTACTACTAATAGATTCATCTATGAAACCAGTTTGCAATGATATAAAAACTAACAATTTTCGTTAAGAAATGCTATTTACTAATATTTTTCTTCTAAACTTTATAACTTTATTGTTGTCAAATTCCTCTTGGACCATTCAGCAACCTCGCTGACCCTTTCGATTAGCAGGAGAATCTGGATTTGGGTCGCATAGTAATGAATTGATCAGCAATAATAAGGGATTGCTTGAATAAGATGAAATGATTCTGCGATTTTATAAAGCCTGTAACCCTGCATCTGCATTCTCCTTTTAATCGAGAGAAATAAATGTCTTTGACTAAATGTTATTATTATTTGATGGTTCACCAGATTGAGTTTCATGATAATGTTTATAAAATAGCCTCTGTTACTCGACTCTAAACAACATTGGTTTCAAATAATAAATAGTGAATGTATGTATTATTACTTCTTACTGTTTCATAATTCATCATCTTATCAGACACATCATATCGCATTCATCAAGTTGTGTTTCCACATTGTTTTTATTAATTTTATTTTATTTTTATTAATTTTATTTTATTTTTAAGTGATATTATTTTTATCATTATTTTTTTTAAATCATATTTTTTATAATTATATTTTTATTTGCAATAATTTTAGTTAACATTCTATGTTTAAAGAATTATAAATTATCTAATATCAAAATTATATTTGAGTGTTTATGGGGCAAATAATTGTGAAAATGTAATTAAGTTTGAGTGAGAAACCTGAAATTCCACAAATTTCAGATTTCAATATATTTTAAAGACAAAATTTGATCAGTGATAGAAAAAAATTTCCAATATTCCAAAGCCAAAATACTACAACTGATAATACAAATTTCAATATCACAAAGCTAAAATTCCACTTGTTAATTTGATACTTTGATCATCAATCAAACCTACTATCAACAAAAATAATTGATAATATGAAAATTAACAATTGGCAATAATTTTTTTTATTTATTAATAATTTTCTATTTATATTTGTTTGAAATCAAAATTCAATACCATCTAAATTACAATACCAAAATAAGGTAAAAATCACACTATCCTCTTCAAAAATTTATTTTCTTTTCTTAGTTAGGACCACATTAAAAATAAAATTGATACCCATGGAAATATGTAAACATACATAATTTTTTAATTAACTCTATTTAAATAAATAATAAAAACTAGTGTTTATATCAAAAATAAATTATGAGAAATGCAATAAGTAAGACAATTATATACAAATATTGTTTTCAAAGTGAAATTTAAAAAAAAAAAATGAGATTTTAGAGTTGGCAGAAGTTAAAAAACTAGAAAATTTGTACTTCCATAAAAAAGAAAAAAAACAAATGTTTTACATATCTTCATGTTTTCCAGAAATTCCCAAAAAAAATGAAAGATTTTCAATAAAAATGTTAGAAATGCTATTATCTGAACATAGCTCTTGAAAATAATGAGTTAGTAGGTAACAATTTCCTAGAATCCCCTAAGACACTTCATGGTTTAGGGAATCAATCATTCTATCATATATTTAATTTTGTAAGTTAAGGGAAAAAGACATCACTCTAAAGTCATAATAACTTTTATGGTTCTTCACATTGTTTTGGGTCAATGGGCCACAATAAACCTCACTTCCCTTGTAAAGCTAGCTCAATGGAGCCAATTTGCTTCCATCACCCCACAAATTTGTCCCAACTTTCCCAATTAGACCATTTTTTCAATTGTCCCATTTAGCAACTTCTCAAGTAACTCATTTCTCTAAATTACACCATTTAGAAAAAATCTCTCCATTCCCCATATTATTTCTTAATAATCCAAATTGTCTTGTTTTCTCAATTACCTCAGTTACTCAATCTATCTCAAAATCACAAATACTTAAAAGCTTTATTTGTTTTGTTCTAATTTCCTTTATTTGTAATTTTATTTATCTTTTTACATTCACTGTTACTATTACAATTTCATAACCTGCTAAAAAGATTTAGAGAAAATCTAAACACACATTAAATAGTTTTAGAAAAATTTCAAGGGACAATGTTTTTATTAGTGTTCTCCCATATATAACATAAGTTTATTTCAATCTAAAACATAAAACTGTCATGAACCTCTATAATCTTATAATCTTACTTCCCTCTCAATCCTGAAAATGCTAATGAAACAGAATACATCATATAACTAATCATTTCATAGAAATCTAAAACATAAAAGGGTCATGAACCTCTATAATCTTACTTCCCTCTCAAACATGAAAATGATAATGAAAGTGAATAGATCATATAACTAATCATTTCACAGAAATCCTGTGTTGAAGCAGAGGTTGTGTTGAACGACATAAGATTAACTTTTGGATGGCCATTTGTATCTGAATTTACAAAATCATTTGAAATGATGCAGATGCAATGGTAAGGGAAAAAGGCACCACTCTAAAGTCATAATAACTTTTATGGTCCTTCTGATTGTTTTGGGTCAACGGGCCATAATAAATCTCACTTCCCTTGTAAAGCTAGTTCAATGAAGCCAATTTGTCCCATCACCTCCATAAATTTGTCTCAACTTTTCCAATTAGACCATTTTTTCAATTGTCTCATTTAACAACTTTTCAAGTAACTCATTTCTCTAAATTGCACCATTTAGCAAAAATCTCTCCATTCCCCATATTATCTCTTAGTAATCCAAATGGTCTTGTTTTCTTAATTACCTCAGTTACTCAACCTATCTCAAAATTACAAATACTTAAAAGCTTTATTTGTTTTGTTCTAATTTCTTTTATTTATAACTTTATTTATCTTTTTACATTCACAATTACTATTAGAATTTCATAATTTACTAAAAAATTTGAAAAAAGTCTACACACATTAAATAGTTCTAAAAAAAAATTTCAACTAAAAATGTTTTTATTATTTCTCTCCCATAAATTTATTTCAATCTAAAACATGAAATTGTCATGAACCTCTACAATCTTATAATCTTACTTCCCTTTCAAACATGAAAATGCTAATGAAACAGAATATGAAAATGCTAATAAAACAGAATACATCATATAACTAATCATTTCACAGAAATCTAAAACATAAAAAACATAAAAGGGTCATGAACCTCTATAATCTTACTTCCCTCTCAAACATGAAAATGATAATGAAAGTGAATAGATCCTATAACTAATCATTTCACAGAAATCCTGTGTTGAAACAGAAGTTGTGTTGAACGGTATAAGAATACCTGTTGGATGGTCATTTGTATCTGAATTTACAAAATCTTATTTAACACAGCAATCATAATAAAAGAAGAATTCTTAAAATTTTAAGCGCCTAAATTAACAAGCTCTCTTCAACAACCTCACGGACCCTCCTTTTATATTCTTTGCGATCCTGGCGGTACAACTGAGCAGCCACTGGATTAGCAGGAGAATCTGGATTTGCGTCACACAGTAATGACTGCACCAACATAATACCATATATATTGATCAGCAGGAATATTGCAGCTAAAAGCTTTTGTAACTTGCATCTCCCTCCTTTCAAAATATCATATAAATTAGCTACTACGCTTCATGAAGATCACCTCACAACTAGAATGTCCAGTACCTGAATTGAAGTGAGAACTGCAGCTACATCATAGGCTGGGCTCCACTTGTTTTGTAAAATGTCCAAGCAAATACCACCATCATTATAAACTGTACACGACAAACCAAAGATCACTTCCTCGATTAGGAAAGACATATTTAAACCTAGGATCTGATATGCCTGGTAGGGAT
>JZKD02S0706275.1:8240-18275 GCA_000966675.3 Picea glauca | reverse complement strand
TTGGGAAGTTTTGACTAAAGACTGTGATATTCCGTATAGTTCATATTATTAAATCAAGGGACCATCCAATAATCCATTTTTATATTTTAAATCAATCGAACATCACAAATTTCAAGTTTAAAATGTGAGGCACAAGATCTCGATGCATTTAAAGGCATGATTGCATCAATATGTTGGCGTATTTAAAAGTTGGATTGCATAATTTATTTTACATTAAAGAGACGTTGTCACCTCTACAATAAGAGGACAAATTGATCTGTCAATTGGGTGTATCTTGTATAGTTGTGAGGAATGATTGTTATCCTCCCCACCCGGGTTCAATTCTCATAATGACATGAATAAAACTCATAATGAGTAAGTTGTAATGGATTTGAGCCTATTTATATTGGAAAGTTTCCTTTGATTCAAAATTGAATAGCAAGACAATTGTTATAGTCCCATGGCACAAACTAATAAGGTGTATTGAAAAGTTTCCTTTGATTTAAAAGTTAATAGAAAGGCAATTGCTATAGTCCCATGGCACAGACTAATAAGGTTACACAAATTTAGTAGCCAAAAAATTTTCATACTATTTTGATACCTAAAGTCAACCTTAGTACCTAATAAAATTGCATACCATTTGGATAATACTGCCAAAACATTACAAGACATATCAAAGACATGCATGACCACCTCATAGCCATGTTTCTCTTCATTGAATGAAAATTGAAGGTAGACTTGGTCACTTTACAAACCTGTCCATAAGGATCCTATGATTTCTTAAAGAAATCGTTTATGACACAAAATTGAGGAAAGCTACCAATAAAATAACCTAATAGATTTTAATAACCTAACATTTTATTGTGTAATACCATTAAAAAAAACAAAATACTCATGAATAAGAATATTAATATAATTTTCATTTTCAAGGATTTCAATACCTTGTAGTAAACCTTTGGAACAAAAATTTTGGACTTCGGGACTTCAGGACTTTGGGACTTTGGCAAGTCCACTCTCCTGTACACATAAAGGGTTAATGCTCGTGCACTTTACCTTGGATCAGATGACTGGTGATCGTCTGTTCTCAGATCGAACGACTAGGATATGTTCTTCTCCTCTAATGTCTGGACATAGATCATATGGTCCATATCTCTTCCCACAATATATTTGACGATTGTTATCACTAATCCTCCTAATATTTTGACTTCTTCCGACTTAGAAGAATTTAGAAGTGTTCAAAAGCTTCAACCTTTTCTCCTTTTGTGAGTCTGGTCTCTTGGATCTCGTCTTCTCTTCTGAAAGCACTATCCCTTGTGAGCTTAGTTCCTTTGAGGATTTCAGTTTCCCACGCACACCTTGCATTTCTGGGATTTTGATAAACTCAGATTGAAGGATTCTTCAAAAGAAATTCTTCCCACACTTCTTCTGGTTCTTCACAATGGTTCCTTGATACTCCGACAAGAATCAACTCTGTGCACTCTTTGCAACAGAGTCCTTCCAACCCCTCTCTATTTCAATCAGTCTGATATCTGACTCGGCCTACACACACATTGCATGGCTCTGTCCACTCCTTGCAATTATTTCTAATGAAGGTTCAACGGTATCTCTCATGAGATTCCCTGAGGTTAAGTTACCTCTATCAATACAGTCCTTGCAGACAACGTACACTTATTTCATTCGAACCTCACATAAGAGAATCAATTGAAACTTATTCAATACTTCACCAGTTCACACATTCTAAACATGAATGATATATAAAAGCATAAAAATGAACACAAATACATAAACACACCATGTGCAGGAAAAACGAATTTTCTAATATCTCTTTGTGTCTATACAGATGTTTACAAAAACTGGACTGCGATAGAGTCCCAATTCTCTCAAGCTGTCTCCCATAACTCTTCTACCTCCTAACCTAACTCTCTCTTAAGTTCTGCCTCTAAGACTCTCATGCCAAGATCTCTTTACAAAACAGGGCTCTATGATCTTCTCCTCCCGACCACCTTAGTGCCATCACTATCTTAGTTAAGACACCATACCCCTATGGCTCATTACTAGTTCACACATTCAAAACATAAATGACATATACAAGAATAAAAATAAACACAAATACATAAACACACCATGTGTAGGAAAAAAAAAAATTCTATTATCTTTGTGTGTCTATACAGATGTTTACAAAAACTAGACTACGATAGAGTCCCAGTTCTCTCAAGCTCTCTCCAAGAACTATTTTACCTCCTAACCTAAATCTCACCTTATTTCTGCCTCTAAGACCTTCATAAAAAGATCTCTTTACAAAAGAGCGTTCTCTGAGCTTCTCCTCTCGACCGCCTTAGTGGCATCACTGTCTCAGTTAAGACACCATACCCCTACGAATATCATCTTTTCTTTTGAAAGCGCTATCCCTTCTGAGCTTAGTTCCTTTGAGTATTTTGGTTTCCCACAAACTCCTTGTGTTCCTGGGATCTCAATAAACTTAGATTGAAGGATTTAGTCAAAAGAAATTATTCCCACACTCCTTGTAGTTCTTCATAATGGTTCCTTGATACTCCGACAAGAATAAAATCTGTGCACTCTTTGCAACAGAGTCCTTCCAACCCCTCTTTGGTTGAATGAGTCTGATATCCAACTTGGCCTACGCACACATTGTGTGTCTCTGTGCACTCCTTGTACTTCTGTCTGATGAATGTTCAACGGTATCTCTCTTGAGCTTTCCTAAGGTTATTTTACCTTTGTTAACGCACTCATTGTGGACAACGTGCACTCCTTGCACTCAAACCTCACATAAGACAAACGATTGAAAATTATTCAATACTTCACCAGTTCATACATTCAAAACATGAACGACATATACACGAATACAAATGAACACAAATACATAAATACACCATGTGCAGGAAAAATGACTTTTATATTATCGTTGTGTGTCTAAACAGATGTTTACAAAAACTGGACTACGATAGAGTCTCATTTCTCTCAAGCTCTCTCCCATAACTATTCTACCTCCTAACCTAAATCTCTCCTGAGTTCTACCTCTAAGACCTTCATGCCAATATCTCTTTACAAAAGAGGGATATATGAGCTTCTCCTCCTGACTGCCTTAGTGACATCACTATCTCAGTTAAGACACCATACCCCTATGACTCATTACCATGAATGATGATCCAAACCTGACAAAGATATAGATATGTTTAGAATCAACCATTAAGGCGACCCTATCCACTACCTGTACAAAGGTATGGTTTGGTTCTTATAGCCTTACAAACACAAAATCCATATAGGATCATATTTTGAATTTAAATATGGGAGGGTCGGTGCCTCTCCCTCTCTGAAATGCACACCGATGTGCTGGAATGTTGGTGCATTGTTGAGGTGGAGTGATGCTCCTACATCATACTCCATTTCTGGGAAATTCATAATATCCTGCTCATGAGATCATGTTCCCCAGTGTTGAAATCCCCTTGGATCCTAAACTTCTCCTTGGAGATTTCCTCTGGCTCCTCAGCTTTGTTGTTGTTGTTGCTGCTTATTCTTCTTTTTCTTCTTCTCTACTGCTATGGAAGGCTCTCTTCTGCTCATCTTCTTCTTGCTGAATGCTTCTTCTGCTAATCTCATGATCAACCTCTTGATTTCCTCTATAAACCTATCCATCTTCTCCAGTGGTTGGGTCTTCTTATGCAACATGCTCTGCTGCACCTTTTTATCGATGGGTTGATCATCTTGACCCCCATGCTGTTTTATTTTTCTTTTGTGGCATTAGCTTGACACCCTGCTACAAGCTCCAGTTTTGCAGTCTCATCACTGATTTGTTTCTCAGCTTCCTTCTCTCACTGATTGCTTTCTTATGTCTGCCTCTCTTATGCTAGTACATCTCCAACTTCCTTCAGTTGCTCCCCTGGATGGCATGCTCCTCCATATGCTTCCAACTTAACCTGTTGGATGTGCTTTCTTTGCACTATCACCCTTCACTCTAGGGATTCTTGTTCCTCATACATATCAGTGAAGTCTATTATGTGTTCTCCCTCTTCTGTTTCAAGCTCTAGTACTATAGTCATCTCCTGTTCAACTTCCTGGATGAAATTTTTGAGCCATTCCTCTGAATGCTTATCTTCTTTTGTTTGGGTAGACATCAATGTCTTCTCCATATTCTCTTCTTTGATAATTTATGTTGGTTGTGTTTTCTCCATTGCTACACCTGAAACACTTATGCTAGCCTCTGCTTGGATGCTTGGCAGGAATGATTTGATTCCTCTACTGATCATAACACTCCTCTGATTCTCCTCCTTTGTGATGCAAGTATTTAATTTCTCGTAATATTCATTCACATGGTTTACAAACCCACATGAATATTCATCTATCAACACTCCTTGATGATATCAACCCTCAACAAAGTCCATGAGACTCTCATATAGTCTCATCTCTTTCCCCTTTCCCACTTGGCAATTTGGAGTTTCTTCTCTTCTAACCACCTAACCATTTATGAGATCTTTGGCTATATATCATCTCATTTCCCACTTGGCAATGTGAATTTCCATTGCTGTCCTTTTGATAGTCTATGATATCCTCACTTGATCTCATATGATTTCCCACCTGGAAATATGAAAATCCATTTTTTCCCTACTGGAAGTTTATGATATCTTTGATGGATCTCACCTCCTCCTTATCACTGAGGTGTCTCCCAATTTATGGTTCATAGATGTGAATCAGTTCCTCCTCTGTGTCACTAATGTTTTTAGTATGCCTCAACCACCTTTTCAATGCTTGTTGTTGCTTTCCAACTAACAACTTTTGAACATGACATTTTACTTTCCTGTTCAGAGGCCATTCGTACCTCCAGTGTACCTTTGTCTCCTGCTGCCTCCTCAATGCTAGCTTCTCCATCATTTCTCTTATCTTATTAAGATCTAGATCCATCTATGGATTTCATTTCTTTTTGCAACCTTCTCTCTGACCATATTCATGGCCTTCAGTAGCCATTTTCACCTTCTTCTTTCCCTTCTGACAAGTCTTGTGGATTACTCTACGTTTGAGAGCATCTCCATATTATTCCTACAACTCACCTGGCTATTTAAAATTTTGTTGTTGCGCTCATGCAACAAACTTCTCACAGAGCATCAGTACTCTGCTTCCTTTCACCTACTGTCTGCAACAAAATTTGAGCTTCTGATATCACCTAATGTTACGATATTTGTCTCCTTTGTCTGCTATTTGCAAAAAAAAACTATCATCTAATACCACATGATGGTATCAGACTATATCCTTTACCTCCTTTCCTCTTTTGCCTGCTGTCTACAAGAAAAAATCCATCTATGATACCACATGATGGTATCAGACTATATCCTTTACCTCCTTTCCTCTTTTTCCTATTGTCTACAAGCAAACATTCAGTTCTGATACACATGATGCAACCCCCCTAATCCCCCGTAGGGCTACACAACCTCTCGGTCAAGGATTTTTTATTCTTGAGTCAAATGACTCTCTGAAGCCTTCATGGTCTCATTCTCTATCTAAACATGGGCCCTTTAAGATTTCTGGCATAGGTCTTATGGAACCTGCGACATTCCCCTCCGCACTTGTGAAATCTCAGAGTTTGGGTGCTAGATCCTTTTTTGATAAGACCCTCCTTGATATGACCTTGGGTGATGACCTCACATAAAAACATGATTGCAAGTGCGACCAAGGTTGGTTTTAAACCAAACTACTTCTCGCTCCACAATTCACCACGAGCCACCACGTGTCCCTTTCTCAATCCCGTAGTCTTGATTGCGGCCCACAATCAACTTTTTAAAACTCGAGCACATTTTGTCCCTGCAATGCAAGGTGATCATCGATCTTAGGATATTGACGATGATTTTGAACTGACGGCTCAGATCTATCCCTTTCTTTCTTCCTTCTCTCCTCCTTTCACATGCCTCCCCAGACCTTACAATATGTCGATACGTACCCCCCTTTCAAATCAACGACTATGGTTGATTTCGACAATCCGGACTTCGGGAGTTTCAACTCTGAAACTCTTCACTTCTTCTGTAGTGGCTATCTCCCAGAGTGGAAGATCTGTTGACACATGTCCCACGTAAACGAATGGTTCACATGAACTCCGTCTCTCTGTCCTTCGGGAGTTGTTTTTCAATACCTTCTCTTTCATCCGAAGTGATTTCTCCTGGAGTGGCATATTGTTTTCCACGTGTACTACCTTGATGGATAGTTCTAATGGACTTCGGAACTCCACACTCCAAATGTTCTCAAATCTCCACATACACAAATCTCCGGAGTGAATCCTTTCAGAGTGTTGGATCTTCTGACATTTGTCCTCCTTGATCCAACAACTATCCAAAGAAATGAATCTTCGTCCTCCACGCGTCCCTTCATAGCTCAACGATCCATGTTTTCCCTTGGGATCAACGATCCTAAATGCTTCAGGCTTCGGCTCTTCAGGAAATTCTGAAACACAACTCCATACAAACCCCAGAGTGACAATTCTCCGAAGTTCACAATCATGCGACACGTGTCCAGCTCGATAAATGAATCTAGTCTGCTTTAGGACTTCGACCCTTTCAATCAGATCAACGACCCTTCGGCTACCTTATCGATCAACGATCAAGATCTCCTTCGAGACTTCAATGCTTTCCCTCTCCACTTTCCCCCGAAGTTCTAGATCTCGCACCACATGTCCACCTTCAAATCGATGGATCTCTTCCACTTCGGGATTTCGGCCTTCGAGATTCTCAAACCTCAACTTCTTCATTCTCTACTTCTCCTGGATTGTTTTACCTGGAGTCCACGATCCAATGACATGTGTCCTCCCACAGATCGATGGCTCCCAACTACTTCGGCTATTCGGGCTTCGACAATCTCGAATTATCCTCCTTAACTTTTCTCCCGGAGTTCTTTCACTCGTAGTTCACGGTCTGTCGTTACGTACCCCTTTGGATATGACGGTCCAAATTCTCTTTGGTTCTTCTGGTTTCTTTCACCTGAAGACAACGGATCTATGCCACATGTCCCTCTATATCTTACGGTCTAGACTTCTCTTCGGATCTTCGAGCTTCAGGATTTTCAAAGTCCTATGCACTCATTTCACTCGGAGTGCTTTCACCTGAAACACACAGTCTCTTGATGCATGTCTCCCCCTTGATATGACGAATGTTATCCATTTCGGCTCTTCGAGCTTTGGGAGTTTCAACTCCTGCGCACTCGTTCCTCCCTGATTGCTTTCACTCGGAGACTCCGATATTCTAACAAGTATCTCCCTAGCGATCAATGGTCATGACCCACTTCAGGTCTTCAGTGGTTCTTGTCTCTCCTCGTTCACAAACATCTGAATTTTTTCCCCTCTGGAGTTGTAGATCTTTTGCCACCTATCCCCCTGGACAATGGACAGTCCCTAATCACTACGGGACTACGAGACTTTGGCAATTCCGCTCTCCTGTACACACAAAGGGTTAATGCTCGTGCACTTTACCTTAGATTGGATGACTTTTGGTCCTCTGTGCTCAGATCCACCGACTAGGATTTTTTCTTTTGCTTTGCACTCTCCTCTGATGTCTGGACGTAGATCGGATGGTCCAGATCTCTTCCCACAACATATATGATGATTGTTTTCGCTCCTCCTCTTGATATTTTGACTTCTTTTGACTTAGAAGACTTTCTAAATGTTCAAAGGATTCAATCTCTGCTCCTCCTACGAGTCGGGTCTCTTGGATCCCGTCTTCTCTTCTGAAAGAGCTATCCCTTTTGAGCTTAGTTCCTTTGAGGATTTCGGTTTCCCACACACTCCTTGCATTCTTGAGATCTCGATAAACTCAGATCGAAGCATTTCTTCGAAAGAAATTCTTCTTGTAGTCCTTGTGGTTCTTCAAAATGGCTCCTTGATACTACGAAAAGCATCAACTCTGTGCACTCTTTCCAACAAAGTCCTTCCAACCCCTCTCTAGTTGAATGAGTCTGATATCAGACTCTTCCTATGCACACATTGCGTGGCTCTGTGCACTCCTTGCACTTCTTTCTGATGAAGGTTCAACGATATCTCTTCTGTGATGATGTTTTCTACCAACAATTTAATATTATTCATTTTTTGCATGATATCTATGATCCTTTTATTTACTTAAATCTGACTCTTTATCCACCTTTTTTTCTATCATGTCCAATCTCTACAAAATTGAGGTTGATTCTATTCCACTACTTTTGAGCTTTCATAAGAATTTGGTTATCATCCTTATATATTAACACATCTCTTTTTAGTGTTTTTGTAGATGAGTTCCTCAATGTATGTCAACCTCGTTTCCTTTTCTTTTCCATGTGCCTCCGACATGTTCCTCCACATCACTTTCATCAACTTTATTTAATCCTCATTTTTTCATGTATTCAAAAATTTTCTCTCTCCTTTCATCTAAATTATTGTACTTTACTTTACAACATCTTTGAAATCTCATGTAGAAAATTAAAAAATAAGTTTTTTCCAATGCCAAAATTACACTTGAGTGAGAAGCCTGGAATTCCATAAGAACCAAAATTACACTTGAGTGAGAAGTCAAATTCAATAAGGGAGAACACATATTCCATTATATCCCAAATCCAAAACTCCAAAATTGATACTTAAGAAATTTGACAAGTTATACCAAAAATGACATATCCAAAAAATGACAAAACAATTAGCCATGTTTCTTCTTAGCCCCTTTTCTTCTTATTTTTTCATAAATAATTTTAATAAAAGTCATCTGAACTAAAAATTTAAATTTGCTAGATTCTTGTTAGCTCAAAAGATTATAAAGGAGAAATTTCATCAAACTCTTAACCCATAATTCATTATAACCCAAATTTATATTTATTGTAAAGTATCTCTTTGGTGAAAGTTGAAAAATAACACTCTACAAAACATTCTGGTCAATCAAAACTATACAAATTTAGCAATTTTTAAGAACACACAACTTCAACAATAGTAGGCCCCTACAATTTTTCAAGATCATCAATCAAACTTACTACTAATATATTCATCTATGAAACCAGTTTGCAATGATATAAAAACTAACAATTTTCGTTAAGAAATGCTATTTATTAATATTTTTCTTCTAAACTTTATAACTTTATTGTTGTCAAATTCCTCTTGGACCATTCAGCAACCTCGCTGACCCTTTTGATTGGCTAAGGCTATCCACCATGCAGCAGCCCAATCATTGGGAAGCTGCTGCATGGTGTATTAATTGAGCTGGTGCATGACCATCGCATGCCATATACCATGCACCATAAAACTCGGCACGTTCATACATGACATGCATGGCATGATATTCCGTCGTCCTGTGATTCCTTTAAACGGCATCTCCACCTCCTCCGTCAGCCATCAGGCGCTTTTCAATTGAAATGTATTGATATTCATCATCTCTGTATTCTTTGCAAGAAGGAATTTAGCTCTACCCAAAGAAACGACTAATGATGCTAATTCCATGGCACACCCCCCTCCTGATAGCCTTCACCTCCCTCTTCATACCACTTATTCCTGCACAGGTCGAGGAGGATCATCCACATACCACTTTCATCTTCGACGGATTTAATGGAACCGAATTGATCTTGGAAGAGGAGGCTTATATCATCGGCTCCAACTCCGTGCTCGCCCTCTCAAACGATTCGCACTTCATGCTCGGCCGTGCGCTGTATTCAATTCCCGTGCGGATGAAAAAAAACGAGACGCTTTCCTCCTTTAGCACTACCTTCGTTTTCGCCATGGTGCATCCTCCCTCTGCCGCAGTCGGACACGGAATGGCTTTCATCATGATGCCCCACAGATCTCCCATCGGCGCTCTGCCGTCTCAGTATATGGGCTTGCTTAACCTCACCAGCAACGGGCAGCCATACAATCACTTATTCGCAGTGGAGTTCGACACGATCAACACTGTGGAATTCTATGACCCCGACGACAACCATGTGGGTGTGAACATCAACAACCTAATCTCGGTGCAGACCAAGCCTGCCGGGTATTGGAATGGGGCGGACAGCTTCCATGGATTGAGCCTCAAGAGTGGACAGAACATACAGGCCTGGATCGATTACAATCATCCT
>JZKD02S0706253.1:0-15164 GCA_000966675.3 Picea glauca | reverse complement strand
TTGGTGGTCTGAACATCCTGCATAGTTATAGGTTTCAAATTTTTGGGCAGGGTAGGTACAGGGGGTCGTAGGGGAGTTTTAGGGGGTTTTTGGGTAGAGGGTGGGCCCACATGCACGGGTGACTCAGTGAAAGGCGCGCATGAGTGCGTGCCTTTTCGCCAAATACGCGCGCCTGTGTGCGCACCTATAGGGAAAACATGTCGCTTGAGAGTGCGCCTGTGGGTGCGACAGGCGCGCTCGAGAGAGCCCAAGTAGCCGAAGCGAGATTTTGTGTCCAACGACTGGTGCCATCGGCGCACCCAATGTGGTGAGCTGGTGGAGGAGTCATCTGTCAATAGCACAAAGGATTGTTTAGACGAGAGGGTAGGAAAAAAAAGATTAAAAACACTAAACAAGAAAAAGTAATCTAAAGTAGCATGACTACTTCTAAGCATAAAATTTCTTGAGGTATAACCCATTGATGGGTTCTTTGAATGTGAGGCCTTCGGGGGAGGCCAGGATGTAGGCGCCTTTGGTGAGGCAATGTTGTATGATCTAAGGGCCATGCCATAGTGACTCAAATTTGCCGTGGCCAAAGGTATCATGAGCGATATCATAGGCTAGGACAAGTTCGCCTTCGCGAAATGATCGAAGGTTGACATGGCGGTCGAAGGTAGCTTTGCATCATTTTTTAGCTGCCTCGTTGTTCTGTAATGAATATCGACGATCCTCATCCAGAGACTCCAAGTTCAGCAAGCGCTGCTCCAGTGGGGCAGTGTCGGGTAAAAGCTCAATGGCGGTGTGAAGGGTGGGGATTTCGCACTCGATGGGAAGAGTTGCCTCGACCCCATGGACTAAGTGAAACGGAGTGAAACCCGTGGTGGTCTTCACTGCCGTTCGATAAGCCCATAGCGCGGAAAATAACATATGATGCCAATTGGTTTTATGTTTATTCACCGTGCATTGTAACATGGTCTTGAGGACTTTCTTGACTGCCTCAACCTGTCCGTTGGACTGAGGGTAATATGGTGAGGCGAACTCGTGAGAGAAGCCTAACTGAGATGAGAGTTCGACGAAGACCTCATTCTCAAAATGTTTCCCATGATCGGAAACGAGTTGGAGTGGTACGCCAAAACGTGATATGACGTGGTTGAAGAAGAAACGCGCTGCAGTGTCAGCGGTATTGTTGAAGGTGGGCATAGCTTNACATGGCAGTCGAAGGTAGCTTTGGATCATTTTTTAGCTGCCTCGTTGTTCTGTAATGAAGATCGACGATCCTCATCCAGAGACTCCAAGTTCAGCAAGCGCTGCTCCAGTGGGGTAGTGTCAGGTAAAAGATCAATGGCGGTGCGAAGGGTGGGGATTTCGCACTCGATGGGAAGAGTTGCCTCGACCCCATGGACTACGTGAAACGGTGTGAAACCCGTGGAGGTCTTCACTGCCGTTCGATAAGCCCATAGCACGGAAAATAACATATGATGCCAATTGGTTTTATGTTTATCCACCGTGCATTGTAACATGGTCTTGAGGACTTTTTTGACTACCTCGACCTGTCCGTTGGACTGAGGGTAGTATGGTGAGGCGAACTCGTGAGAGAAGCCTAACCGAGATGAGAGTTCGACGAAGACCTCATTCTCAAAATGTTTCCCATGATCGGAAATGAGTTGGAGTGGTACGCCAAAACGTGATATGACGTGGTTGAAGAAGAAACGCGCTGCAGTGTCAGTGGTATTGTTGAAGGTGGGCATAGCTTCGGCCCATTTGGTGAAGTAATCGACACCGACAACAATGTATTTGTGACCATTGCTTGAGGGGGGATTACAAGTCATAAAGTCGATGCCCCATTTACAAAAGGGGCCTGCTGTGATGACTGGATGAAGAAGAGCCGGGGGAGCCCGGAATTTGTTGGCGTTGAGATGACATTGCTCACAACGTCTTATGGCATGAATGCAATCATGAAACAGGGTAGGCCAAAAATAACCAGCCCGAATGATCTTCTAAGCCGTGGAAATGCCCGAGAAATGGCCCCCATAAGCGCCGCTGTGGCAGTCGTTTAAGACTCTGTCGGCCTCGTCAATAGTCAGGCAACGATGCAGAATGGTGTCGATGCTGCGTCTATATAGGATGTCGCCGATGAGGAGGTAGCGGGGGGCCTGGAGGTGAATGCGCCGACGATCATCTCGTGATAGATGTTGACCAAACTTTTGAGTTCGTAGGTAGACGAGGAGGTCGCCATACCAAGGATCATCAGAAGCGATGTAAAAGAGATGTTCGNTTGCGGGTCCCAAACAGATGCCATTTGAATGTAGCATTTCATGTGATGGGGTATAGACAGCCCAAGCAGCCGAAGCGAGATTTTGTGTCCAACGGCTGGCGCCATCAACGTACCCAATGTGGTGAGCTGGTGGAGGAGTCATCTGTCAATAGCACAAATGATTGTTTAGACAAGAGGGTAGGAAAAAAGATTAAAAACACTAAACAAGAAAAAGTAACCTAAAGTAGCATGACTACTTCTAAGCATAAAATTTCTTGAGGTATAACCCATTGATGGGTTCTTTGAGTGTGAGGCCTTCGGGGGAGGCCAGGATGTAGGCGCCTTTGGTGAGGCAATGTTGTATGATGTAAGGGCCATACCATAGTGACTCAAATTTGCCGTGGCCAAAGGTATCATGAGCGATATCATAGTCTAAGACAAGGTCGCCTTCGCGAAATGATCGAAGGTTGACATGGCAGTCGAAGGTAGCTTTGGATCGTTTTTTAGCTGCCTCGTTGTTCTGTAATGAAGATTGACGATCCTCATCCAGAGACTCCAAGTTCAGCAAGCGCTGCTCCAGTGGGGCAGTGTTAGGTAAAAGCTCAATGGCGGTGCGAAGGGTGGGGATTTCGCACTCGATGGGAAGAGTTGCCTCGACCCCATGGACTAAGTGAAACGGCGTGAAACCCGTGGCAGTCTTCACTGCCGTTCGATAAGCCCATAGAGCGGAAAATAACATATGATGCCAATTGCTTTTATGTTTATTCACCGTGCGTTGTAACATGGTCTTGAGGACTTTGCTGACTGCCTCGACCTGTCCGTTGGACTGAGGGTAGTATGGTGAGGCGAACTCATGAGAGAAGCCTAACCGAGATGAGAGTTCGACGAAGACCTCATTCTCAAAATGTTTCCCATGATCGGAAATGAGTTGGAGTGGTACGTCAAAACGTGATATGACGTGGTTGAAGAACAAATGCGCTGCAGTGTCAGCGGTATTGTTGAAGGTGGGCATAGCTTCGGCCCATTTGGTGAAGTAATCGATAGCGACAACAATGTATTTGTGACCATTGCTGGAGGGGGGATTACAAGTCATAAAGTCGATGCCCCATTTACAAAAGGGGCCTGCTGTGATGACTGGATGAAGAAGAGCGGGGGGAGCCCGGGCTTTGTTGGCGTAGAGATGACATTGCTCACAACGTCTTACGGCATGAATGCAGTCATGAAATAGGGTAGGCCAAAAATAACCAGCCCGAATGATCTTCTGAGCCGTGGCAATGCCCGAGAGATGGCCCCGACAGGCGCCGCTGTGGCAGTCATTTAAGACTCTGTCGGCCTCGTCAATAGTCAGGCAACGACGCAGAATGGTGTCGATGCCGCGCCTATATAGGATGTCGCCAATGAGGAGGTAGTGGGGGGCTTGGTGGCGAATGCGCCGATGATCATCTCATGATAGATGTTGACTGAACTTTTGAGTTCGTAGGTAGACGAGGAGGTCACCATACCAAGGATCATCAGAAGCGATGTAAAAGAGATGTTCGTCGGGAAAGTCCGTATTGACGGGTGCACTGGGTGTGTCANTCTAAGCATAAAATTTCTTGAGGTATAACCCATTGACGGGTTCTTTGAGTGTGAGGCCTTCGGGGGAGGCCAGGATGTAGGCGCCTTTGGTGAGGCAATGTTGTATGATGTAAGGTCCATGCCATAGTGACTCAAATTTTCCATGGCCAAAGGTATCATGAGCGATATCATAGGCTAGGACAAGGTCACCTTCGCGAAATGATCGAAGGTCGACATGGCAGTCGAAGGTAGCTTTGGATCGTTTTTCAGCTGCCTCATTGTTCTGTAATGAAGATCGACGATCCTCATCCAGAGACTCCAAGTTCAGCAAGCGCTGCTCCAGTGGGGTAGTGTCGAGTAAAAGCTCAATGGCGGTGCGAAGGGTGGGGATTTCGCACTCGATGGGAAGAGTTGCCTCGACCCCATGGACTAAGTGAAACGGAGTGAAACCCGTGGCGGTCTTCACTGCCATTCGATAAGCCCATAGCGCGGAAAATAACATATGATGCCAATTGGTTTTATGTTTATTCACTGTGCGTTGTAACATGGTCTTGATGACTTTGTTCACTACCTCGACCTGTCCGTTGGACTGAGGGTAGTATGGTGAGGCGAACTCGTGAGAGAAGACTAACCAAGATGAGAGTTCGACGAAGACCTCATTCTCGAAATGTTTCCCGTGATCGGAAATGAGTTGGAGTGGTACGCCAAAATGTGATATGACGTGGTTGAAGAAGAAACGCGCTGCAGTGTCAGCGGTATTGTTGAAGGTGGGCATAGCTTCGGCCCATTTGGTGAAGTAATCGACAGAAACAACAATGTATTTGTGACCATTGCTGGAGGGGGGATTACAAGTCATAAAGTCGATGCCCCATTTACAAAAGGGGCCTGCTGTGATGACTGGATGAAGAAGAGCGAGGGGAGCCCAGGCTTTGTTGGTGTAGAGCTGGCATTGCTCACAACATCTCACGGCATGAATGCAGTCATGAAATAGGGTAGGCCAAAAGTAACCGGCCCGGATAATCTTTTGAGCCGTGGTAATGCCCGAAATATGGCCCCCACAAGCGCCGTTGTGACAGTCGTTTAAGACTCTGTCGGCCTCGTCAATAGTCAGGCAACGACGCAGAATGGTGTCGACACCCCGCCGATATAGGATGTCTCCAATGAGGAGATAGCGGGGGGCCTGATGGCGAATGCGCCGACGATCATCTCGTGTTAGGTGTTGACCAAAATTTTGAGTTCGCAGGTAGACGAGAAGGTCACCATACCAAGGATCATCAGAAGCGATGTAAAAGAGATGTTCGTCGGGAAAGTCCGTATTGATGGGTGCACTGGGTGTGTCAGAGGGAAGGTCTGTGACAAGTTCGGCGAGAACGAGGGCCTTCTTACTCTTGGGTGTTGAGAACTCGAGGTCGTATTCCTGAAGGATAACGATCCAACGAGCGAATTTTCCGTTAAATTGGCGACGGTTGAGCAAATATTGCATAGGGTTGGAATCGGCTACGACCTTGGTGGTGCGAAGCAGAATGTAATGGCGCAGTTTCTGGACTGCGAGGACAACTGCAANCACAACCCAAAGAAATGAGCCCCTTTCTCTGCCATGTAGTCTCTTAGGTTGTTCCATTTTTCTCCAGGGCTCCACTGCTACTGGTCAGGAAATCTCCATGCTGGAAATTCCAAGGATTCTCAGTTGTGGACAACTCTTTTAGAATTATCATCAATCTCATGCACATAGGCATCCATTCCTTCCTGGAATGATCATAAATTCCTCGCAGCCATCTAGTAATGGTTATTTACCACCAACCATTTGTTTCCATGCTCAAACCAAGAGCACACAAATTAGCAAGAATGAGGAAGATGAGTGATTGAATAACAATGAAATGAAGAACCAAAATGAAAGAGTGTAAGAGTGAGCCCCCCAAAAACCCAAAGAGCAGTTTATATATTTACTTGGAAATCAAGAACCACATGGCCTCCCCCAAGATGCTCATGTAACCACTTTTATCAATTAAAACCAAGATGGGTATATAAAATATAATAAAAGACTTAGCCCATTTAGCCCCTTCTCTTGTGGAATCATAGTCCCCTATCTCTTGTCCGTGTTTGTCTCGTAGCCTGCGATATATATATATATATATCACATTTCTAGGCACTCCAACCCTTTCAACGTTACCGACTCACTAGCCTAAGTCATAATTACATAGTACATTTTAGTCATTGGGGTCAAAACTGGGGTGTTACACTCACAAAATTAAATTTTCCATTGGTAGAGTAGCTAGATCCTCATGATCCACATGCATATCTGGATCTGAGGGCAGTAAATGGGACTCCACAGGTTCACCTTCCATGAGCACAAGATGGGATGGGAGAGCCATTGTTGAAATAATGTACATTGATTCCCTATGGGAAGGAGAGGAGGAAGTGTGCACAGTTAGTGAACCTTTGGCAAAGGTTCTTTTCTTGGTTAATGGGGATAAGCCTACAATGGGATACTTGTTTGAGGCTATGGATAGGGCCAAAGAAGCTATCTGATCTTATTATTTGGGCAAGGGCACCCTTGGACTTGAAAAATATATAAAGATCTGGGATTTGATTGATGATTGATGAATTGGGATGCTCCATTGTCCCATTCATCTAGTAGCGCTTGTTCTCAACCTCGCCTTTACATACTCATACAATTTTGATTTCGATGGCTAGGGTATGGAAAGGTTCCTTGTGTGTCTTCATAGGATGATACTTGATCAAGAAGATTGGAAAACCATTAATTGTGAGATGGAGATGTATAGGAATGCCAACGAAGTATTTGGATTTGACACTATTGTCCAAGAAAGAAGATTTTGATGCCAAGCAAGCCCTTAGAATTTTAATTACGTGTTTTATTTGAAATTTGAATTGTGTTTTCTTTATGTCCTATTTGCTATTTTACTTAAATGTAATTTAAGTTTTTTTTTGGTTTATTATTATATTAGTTGGAGATGTTTGATGGAGAAAATGTTGCAAAAGCACCACTCTTACGGAAATTTGTCGTTCGGGTGCTAAGCCAAACTTGTAGTGCTTCAAGGTGCAAGTGCAATTGGAGTGACACACAAAGAAGCGCAACAGGTTATAACTTAGTAATTACGATTATCATATTTTTTGACCCTCTAACATATTTATGACCCTCAAGACTCATTATATTTATTATGACCCTCTTACAGGTTAGAGTTTCAATACTTAGATAATGATGGTTTATGTCCACTACAATCTCCAATTATGGGTGAGGCAACTTGAGAAAATCTCTAATGTGATGCCATTTCCTTGGAATACATTTACATAATGTCTCAATGGAGGATGGAGTACAATATGCCTATTATGGAGGAGGCACTTGAGTGGTTAGAGGAGCAACACTAGGCACACGGTGTTGATATTATGGTAGTTGTGGGAGGTATTAACCTTCATGTGTAACCTTTGACTAGAATAGAATGTCCTGGAAGCAAGAGAAACCCTAAACAAATGTGTGAAAACAGTAGAAGACATGTCGGCTCAACATATATATAATATTAAGGTATTATCCTCCAGGAAGACAAGTCGACTTCACAGGAAAAAGATAAACAAAAAATATAATTACCAGAAAGTCAGGTCGGCCTAGCCAGAAAAGCCACTGAACAGATTAATATAAATAGAGGACGTCTTGGCTTGTTTGTTAACTCACTCTCACTCAGAAAACCAGAAAAAAATGCGCAAGTTTGGAGGAGCAGCAACAACTGCAATTATACAGTTTTCTCTTTTTCAGTCTTTCTGGTACTTTCTCTTATGCGCTACCCTTGGAGAAGGTACACTCTCTTGGTTATCTGTTGGTTCTAGTGTGGCTTGGAATCATTTTGTCTCGCAAAAGTTAAGGTGCTCGAGGGTGGCTTTATGCCTATGGATGGGTGGCAATGGTGTAGCATTGCCTATGGTGAAACGAGCACATCGACATTATTCTAACAGGTTATGGGCCCACACTACCTTTAGAACAGTCTAACCACTGGAAGGAAGATCGTGAGTTTTACCTTGCCTCTGCAGTTCGTCGTTGCAGTCTGCCCCAGTACCATGTCATTGCACAACTTATTTGGTCAAGCTCGTTGAGCACCTTTCCCTAGGTCATTTGGCCTAATTCCTTCACCAATAGGTGCGCCCTACCCTAGCGCACCTTCTGGTACTGTCAAATTGCAGTTTAGAGTACTTTGAATTTTTAGGGTTTGCGGTTGCTGTCGGATGATGTCATTGTTTACCGCTGCTACTAGAGGTATGTACTTGTATATGTTTTCAAGTCATATCATCTAGCGAAGCATGAGTGTGTTTGCAGGGGATGTGCAAGAGACCTTGTCCAAGCTGTGATCTTGGATTCAATACATTCAGAGGAAGAAGCACATCCTCCCTAGCATTGAAGACTTCGGGTTTGATTATTTAAAATTGATATGTCTCTAGTTGTTATGGCATTATTATCATCTTTTTCTGCATCTTGATCTATTGAAGTTATGATCATTATACTAACCCCTTAATACTAGAGATACACTTGTTGATCTCCTCTCTAGGAGATATTCTTGTTCTTATGTAAATGCTTATTGTTTACAAGATGAAGTTGATCTCATTTAGGAGATGTTCTTGGTTATTAACCTAGTCTCCAGGAAAGATATCTTCCATGGAGGATACCATGGATATTTTGTTTTCCTTGTTTCTTGTTTCGGGCAAATCATAAGAGATAAATCTAAGAGGAAGTCAGACTCAGAGGGAGTTAGTGATCAAGAAGAAGCCAACATAGTTTTGTGACACTTTTGCACAATACAAAGGGGCATGCAGCAGACAGAAGCATGATCCAAGGATTCTCTCAGATATAGGGAGTTGATTTCAGAGTTTGAGATGAAGGATCTTGACTGGATATATTGGGATTGGAAGTGTGGCTGGCACCAGATGAGATCTTCAATGAGGAGACTAAAGAGGTTTAGCATGATGGCTAGGAAGTCCATGGCCACACCTATGTCGACACATCTGAGGAAATTGTGTGACGAGATATACATTTGCTTTACAGAGAGCACCTTATGCCAGTATATGGTTGAGCTATGACCATATTATGGGGTTACAACACAGCATGCATATACCTATGTTGTGGTGCAAATAGATATGATTGATCTTTGATGATGAAGTATGGATGTCGGGATATACAGTTTTTGGATTGGGAATGCAGAAGACAGATCTAGCACCTGGGGTGCTACTTCAACTTGGGATAGCAGGATTTCCAGACAAGCAGGGAAGCAGATATCTGTAGCACTCAGTCATATATCATAGCCAGTAACGCAAGATATGAAGCAGGGTGGATTTTCAAAGGATCTTGCAGGACTTCATCAGAGACATGGTGCAAGAAGGAGCAGTGAGGCTCCATCATATACCCACAGATGAGCAGATAGTTGACATTTGCACTAAGCCTTTGTCTGGGACAAGCTTGGCAGGAATGCAAATGTTTCCATGGAGGAGTATTGATGATTGCGGCACCGTGTCGATATTCCAATATTGATCAGGCGAACTTGATCATGTGGGAATAGACCCAGATGTAATCTTCGACGGACTGAAGATTCGATTTGTTGCTAGATCTCCTATGTGTGAATTTCATCAAGCCTTGAAACTCTCACGAGTAGGTGAGTAGCCCCGATAAGCATCGGGCCAACTCTATCTCCACAGGAACTAGGCTGCAAACCAGGGGAGATAGGGAACATCTACATCCAGCGTAGATGTGCCCCGACGTAGTCTTCGACGAACTGAAGACTCAAGGTTCTTGATGTGCAACTCCACGTGTTCGATAACATCGAGTTGAATGCATTCACAGAGTGATCCTATGAGAGGATCACCATGAGGTGTTTGTGGCTCCGATGTGGTCATAATTCTTGTCATGGGACAAGAACGACCCGAGGTGTTAGACACACATGTCCGATAGCATCGAGCTAAATGCATTCACGGAGTGATCCTATGAGAGGATCAACTATGAGGTGAATGTGGTTTCGATGAGGTCATGATTCTTGTCATGGGACAAGAATGACTCGAGGTGTTAGACACATGGTGGTGGAGATGGATCATCAATACAACTAAATGAGGCTCATGGATATTGTGATATTGTCTATGACATAAGAATACCAAGAACAAGTACGACGATATGTTTTGATGATTGCTACTAGATGATGTTGATAGTAATGATGATACTTATGATGATGCTACTTGTAGAATGGTCCACAAGACTATGTTAGTCTTGCCCATGCCATGTGAAGATGGATGGATGTGTTTGAGACCATTAATACCTCCCTAGCTAAGAGGGAGTGTTGATATTATGATAGTTGTGGGAGGTATTAACCTCCATGTGTAACCTTTGACTAGAATAGAATGTTCCAGAAGCAAGAGAAACCCTAAACAAATGTGTGAAAACCCTAGAATACATGTCGGCTCAACATATATATAATATTAAGGTATTATCCTCCAGGAAGACAAGTCGGCTTCACAAGAAAAAGATAAACAAAAAATATAATTACCAGAAAGTCAGGTCGACCCAGCCAGAAAAGTCACTAGACAGATTAATATAAATAGAGGATGTCTTGGCTCATTTGTTCACTCACTCTCACTCGGAAAACTAGAAACAATGCGCAAGTTTGGAGGAGGAGTAGCAACAACTGCAATTATATAGTTTTCTCTTTTTCAGTCTTTCTGGTACTTTCTCTTGTGCACTACCCTTGGAGAAGGTACTCTCTCTTGGTTATCTATTGGTTCTAGTGTGGCTTCCCGAAATCATTCTATCTAGCAAAGATTAAGGTGCTCAAGGGTGGCTTTATGCTTATGGATGGGTTGAAATGGTGTGGCATTGCCTATGGTGAAATGAGCACATCAACATTATTCTAACACAAGGGACAAGGGGAATGACCCGGAACAATTATGGGAGGAGGAGGACCTTCCGATTGAAGAGGGTGATGTGGCAGCCTCAACATTGTTAGAATGTGTTAATGATTTCCTAATGGTCTTAGATTACATGGCTATTCCATTTTGTAATGTTATTCTTCAATAACTCTCTATATTGTAAAAAGGGTTTATCCCACATGCATCATGGGATTTGTTTTCCTTTCACTCTCTCATATATAATAGAGGTGAAGGAGACCCTTTAGGAGAGTGAGAGAGTGTGAGAGGTTTACGGTATTGATCTCTAGCTGGAAACCTATGGGTCATGAGGCTAGATCATCCATATGATTAAGTGTTCTCTTTCCTTCTAAGATTGGAGAGTTTTCCTAAAGAATAGAAGACCAACTTCCATGGATGTTTCCCCACATTGGGGTTTTACCATGTAAGCACTTGTCTCTTGTCTCTCTCTTTTCTTGCATTCTTTGATTTACTAAATTATCTAATGCTTGAGATAGGTGATTAGACCAGTTGGATTTCATTATATGTTATTGCATATTTCTCAGATCTAACAAACACCAACTTCTACATAGTTTCGTAGACATGCATGCATCAATGGTCATTAGACATATGATGTAGACCTTTTAGTGGAAAATGATATGTTAACACTAGCTTTGCCTACGTAAAGTTGAGTGTTAGTTTCCAAGACATGTTTGTGGATATCATTAGGGGTGAGGTCAATGTTTTAGAGTTCACCATTTAGCACCAATGGTTCTTGAGTACTTTAGTCATATGGGTACATTGTTTCAGAGCTTTGTTCCAGCTTTACCTTATTCCCAGGTTGTATTGTATGAGTTTTCAAGAGTATTCATAACAATGTTTTAGGAAGATAGTACATCTCGTGCTATTATTAGTAGATTTTTCAGTTCAAGGTTCCAACATTCTATTTATAGTAGTTTTTCCCATGCGTCAAATTCACATGCAGATTGAAAAGCATGCATGGTGGATAGAGGACAATTAGATGGGCACTTTCAAATTCTTGATTTGACTATTTCTAGTAGTGTTTATTTTTAGAAACTTGGTCCTTTCTAGTGATAGATGACAATGTATTTGGATGCCCATTGGGGAGGTAGGCTTATGGTTCGAATTTGGGGTTAATTGAAGTTAGTATTTTCGACCAAATTCTATTTTTAGTAGTTAGAGTAGCATGGAAATTATATTTCCGAGGACCCCATTTTGAGATTAACCCATGGTTTGAATTGCGGCTAAATCCGAGGACGTGATTTTTGGGTAGTGTATTTTCAACAGATGCTTGATCTTTTAGGTCGGGTGATTATATTTTTGAGTACCTAGTGCGGTGTAGATTATTGGTGCAAAATTCCAAGCCATTTTGAGCACTTTTATTTTTCAAGGATAGGTTATGTTTTGACACATGTTATTTTGGAGGTTTGTGATTGGAGTGAGATTTGGGCTATGTGTTACCACTACTTTTACCAAGGGATGGAGTGGTATAATTGAGGAGATTTCATATGACTTGTTGTGGGTTTGACATTGCTATTTTGGCCAAATAAATGAGTGCCTACCTTTTGGGTTTGACATTTTTTACTTTTGAGAGGATTTTGCTATTTTGGCCAAATAAAGGAGTGCCTACCTTTTGGGTTTGACATTTTTTTACTTTTGAGAGGATTTTGCTATTTTGGTTAGGAGGTAGGGCGCATGAGTCATGTAGGCCTATTTTTATCAAATACCTTGATTAGAAATGTTATTCTCACCTATAACCTTAGCACATGGAACGAGGACCTATTTGTATGGTTGAGAAGAGTGTTTGTGGCTTAAAGAGGATGTTTTTTGTGAAATTTCCTTAATTATACCTTCTATTCTCTCCTAGAACTAGAGCGCATGAACTTTGAAAGGCTTCTTTGGAGGACATACCTTTCTTACTTGGCCTCTTTTCAGTAGAGGTTGCAGCAAATGGCTTGAAGAAGGGTGTACTTGACTTAGACTTGGATTATTTTACTTTATTAATGTTTACTTACACTTAGACTTGAATATAATATAACAATATAGGATACATAATTTTTTATTTTTATTTTTTAACATTTTAAGGATTAAATCTATATACGCTATTCCATTTTAATAATCTATTTTCCTTTTTATCTAAATGTATAAGTGTCGAGGGTTTCAACCCCTGTATGGATGAGAACTGTCCCAAGGGAACAACCCTCCTCTATAGAAGGGTCCACGATCCCTAGGGCTATGCTCTTGTGTGGAGGGTAACCTTAATGGGAAAGCATTCTTTTGAGGAGGGTGATTCCCTTAGAGATTGCCTTTCCTCAAATGGAAAAGAAAAAAACAATCAACATCATAAACTTTCGCTACTACTAACTTTAGGGTTGTAAAATACTAAAATCTACTCATTGATTTTAAACTACCGACAATAAAACAAAACAAAAAACAAGAGAAGAGATTTGTAGAAGTAAACGAATAATTGCCTAAAGAAGGGACATGTGATGCCATGGAAGAGAGGCACAATTTTATATTTAAATGGCCAAAACTGGTTTACTTCAAAATCCACAATCCACGACTACTTGCAAGCATCTAGAAATCATTTCCCTACTAGTCATTTCATCCATTTTCAATTACATAATTTCCATAAAATTCATTTTACCATGTTCATTAATAGCATTAACATCGTTATCAATTCACCCACAAGAAGAACATTAACATCCATTTTCTCAAACATGACGTGATTTTTCCTTAATATTTTTTACCATGTAACAAAATATTTGCAATTATATAAAAATAGTATAAAGAGGACTACCTGGCAGAACAAGACATTTGGAAAATTGAAGAAGCCCACAATTCCCCCTTTCCAAACCAAAATGTCAGCCAAAATGTTCCATCCAACCATCTCGGGATACTCTTCTTCCCCCAAGTCCGTCTGAGTTGTATGGGATCACACGGGAGGGAGATAGTTACCAAATTATTTTTGTTGCCTTCTAAATCAACTAAGGGGAAATTCGACTTCCAATAGAATTACAATGGCCATGAATTCACACTATGGAATTGTTGGTGGCTCAACCTCACCCAATGTAACTACCTAATCATGAATGTTTCATATCCTAGGCCACTATCTCTAGGTCTTTTCTCCCAAGAAACCCCTCCATCTTTTCCTTCCTTATTATAGCCACCTTCCCTTAAGCCACCCATTCCATGTAAAAAAAGTATACTTTTAGTGTGATAATCACTATTTTTTTTTCATGATGATGGTTATATATATTCATCAAAACCTTTGATGTGGCTTATCCCACGCAATGTGCATTATAGACTTAAAAAATAGCAGCATTGTCTCAATAGAAGAGATCAACCTATCCACAAAGAAATTGTGGACGTGTAGTCAAGTCCTCCTTCCCTATATAGTGTGAGGATATTGTTTAACGCACTACCCTTATAAACATATAAAAGGATAAAACATAACCAATTCAAAGAGAAATTAAGATCTTAAAATGGCACTAGCCATAAACTCCACCTAGGTTTCAATACTAGGTTCTTTGGTACTTGGACTGAATTTGTTGACATCATATGGTTGGAAGCAACAACGTGATATCATTTTGTAATATTGATGACCATATTTCTCAATATATTACATTTTGTCTCTAGGACATCAATTTGTTGCTTTTGTTGGACCGAAGTGTTCATAATTATTGCAGTTTGAGAGGTGCATTGATGTTCATTTTCATGAATTTTGGTTGCCACAAAGAAGAGAGAGGTTATGTTACATTTTATGGATTCTTCATGTATTCAAAGGACCCTTCAAACTTTGTGGGCCTTCCTATAGTCCATGGATGTGTCACACATAAAGGGACTATGCTTACATGCCCTAACAAGGGTCTTAAGAGGCTCAAACTGCCACACATATGAATTTTTCTAGGGGGGACCTTGATTCCAACACACAGGAAAAGGTCCACTGCACCACAAACCACACAACAGAATTTCCAGGGTGCCAAGTGTCCACAACCCTCTGGAACTAGAGCTAAGTGAATCGAAAGGACCAATGCCCAACAAGACTAAAGAACCATACCCCCAAAACAGAGTTACTAAGACACCAAGAGGAAACAAGTGACTGAAACTAAATCCCAAAAAACTAGAATGACATGTGCCAAATAAAAACCAAGGATGCAAGAGTATCGAAGAACCATACACGTAGAAGAAATCCAAAAATCAAAACGAAGGTATGGCCACGCATTGAGCATGCCCTGAAACTTTGACCATCAAACAAAAATTCCAAAATACCATCCAAATGCTAAGGGAAGCTTTTACTAGGTAATTTTTCCATTGGATAACCTTACTCCATATGACAATGCTCACTTCTCCCATATAGAGTTCCATTATTCCACCTTGCCTTTTATAAACCTCACTGGATGGTTCAAGAGACGAACTAGAATTTAGTTTGAGCATGTGAGAGGGGCGTGGGTAGGCTCTTTCG
>JZKD02S0706220.1:0-15164 GCA_000966675.3 Picea glauca | reverse complement strand
AGGAGAGTTTGTAATAGTAGGACAATCCAAATCAACATGAACTAATTCCACTTTATTCATTAGTGAGGAAGAATTCATTTCATGAGTGTCTATATTTTCTTCATTAATAAAGTGATCAACATTTAAAGTTCACTCCATATATTTCTCTTCCATGTATTGTGATGGAAAATATGAGATAGGATCATGAGAACCTGACATAACCATCAGTGTGACCCGAAGTGTCCCATTATCAACAATAAAATCCTCCTCTTAGTCAACTACATAAAAATCTAAACTTGAATTTACAGAAGAGGCCTCTTTTTCGTCACAAGGAATTAAAGGAGGGATGGAGTGGTGAAAGGATACATATGATTCTTCCAAAAAACAAATCTCTATATGATCTATATCCCCCATAGTAAAGAAATATCTAGACATATGGAGTCCAAATAAGCCATTAGTATTTGCAATATTTTCACTTAAATCCAAATCATAATGCAAAGGAACATTAAAACATGATTTATATTCTTCATCCCTTGACTAATATGTTTCATGAGTAAGAGAAACTAAACATGAAATAAAATCATTGTTAGAGGGCCTATCATCCAAAGGAAATCTTCAACAAAGATAAGTAAAATTGATAACAAAATATTCAAGAGATTCATATTTGTTCATCCTAAGCCCTAGAATTTCTTCACACACTTTATCGTAATCATAATTCTCAAAAGCATGCAAAAATTCACACATAAATTATTCCCATGTGTGAATAGAGGTGTTCAACAAAATATCACACCAATTCTTAACCCGGTCTGTAAAAGTGAGAGCGAATATTGTGCAAATGGCACTACCATTAGTAATATTATGAGAACCGAAAAAATTCCATAAATTAAAAACATGTCCAAATGCAGAGGTTTTACCCTCACCATCAAATTTAAATTGTGACAAGAAATGTAAAATGTTTCTAGGAGGTTTGGAAGGTACAAAACCAGAAAAACACCTCCATAAAGGGATATGGGATGGAGCCATTAGTAAATTAAAACAAACATTAAAAATAATGACTCCATAGGCTCAACTCTTCATCTTACCCTCCTTTTAGTGCCATTTCTATTGACGGGTCCAAATGGTCTGTCAAGCAGGTAAGGGAGAATGCCTGATGACAGGTCCCAATTAAACATACTCTCATTTGGGGTAGTGTTTCCCGCAAGTATATGGGCCTCGCTTCCACCCATAATTAAAATAATAAAAGGGGAAAAGCAATTAATTGTCCCCCAAATAGTTCTAATTAATCCTAAGGATAATCTAACTAAAAGAAAACTAATCTAATATAACTAATTCTAACCTATCTCGGGAGCAAAACTAAAATAATGAGTACAACAAAAGATAATACCATCAAAACTAGAAATATTTCTTGTATTCTAATGGTAAATGAAAACAAGAATGCTACATATATATAGACAAATAGTTGCACAATACAGCTATAACATCATTTATGTACCCATAAAGAAACATGTGACAACATAAGCAAACATAACAAAGTGTAGAAATAGTTCATACAACTGAATCCTATCTACTCAACTAGAAGATAAATGCATAAAGAACAGTCTCCAATACATCCTTCAACATCACATATTTTTTAAATTTCTCTTGCTCTTTATTACTACAAGTAATAGTACCCTCTTTTGTTACAAAGGGAAAAATTCTTCACTCTATCCTACAAGTTCTTTTTTATGAGAGAGAGAGAGAGAGAGAGAGAGAGAGAGACTTTTCAATTCTTATGATTGTTCATTTCATTTTCTGTCTATTTATTATCTCACATTTTGAAAATGAACATGTGAGCATTAAAAAGAGAAGTGAAACAGACTCATGAGTGATCATTATCGCCTAAGGAAGTTTACAAATAATATTCATTAAAAACAATCATTGAATCTGTCCGTTGGCGTTTTCTTATGTTCCTCGAACATTTCCGAGAATTTTTGGCTTCTTCCTATTGATTAATATCTTTTTGTATTCTTCTCCTCTTTCTGAGCTTTCTGTTGAGTTATTTCTTGCTCAATTGTTTTGCTTGTAGCCTGAGATATGGCTACTTGAAGTCTGCATAGTCAGTTCTTTAATCAGATTCGGGTTCCATCTCATATTTCCATCGAGCCATCTTGGTCCCGATTTCGTCACCTGTAGCCCCGTATATGACTATTGGAATTTGGTATGGCCATTTTCCCTCCAAATTATTGGTTGTATGTTTTATGCATTTTCTAATGTATTATGTCCATTTTTAAGCCTAGAGATTTGTACCACTTTGCTCTTTTGTCTGATACCTTTCCAACGAGGTATCTCGGGCCTCATTCCAACACTTGTAGCAAACGTTATGGTCGTTTAAAAATCGTCACTCAGTAGCCATTTATCAAGCCCATGGGTTAATCTGAACCATTGATTTTTGAACCTGTAAAAAGAGAAATCCCACCTGTAGAAGATATCAACAATTAGTGATTATATAGCTTAACCCATTAGGATAGTTTGATTAAGAACCTAGGTGACATGGGACCCACGGCTTGTAGCATAATTTTCTCTAAATTTCCCTTTTTTATTTTTTAAGATTAGGAAAATAATTAAAAATAAAATAATATACAATAAAATAAAAATAAAAATTAGAAAATTATTTACATTATTTACAGTTATTTACAAAATTTAAAAGAAATAATTATTCATAACCAAAGAAAATCAAAGCTAAACTAATCTAACTATCCCCGTTAATGTAAAAATAAAAATTACCAAAATTATCCTACCCCCCGTTGGATTTGAACCCGTGACCTCTAAGGAAGAAACATATGTTTTTAACCATTAGGTACATTTAATTTTTTTATTGATTTAACTTACGATAAACTAGTTATTCCTGAAAATTAAAAAATTAAATTAAATTAAAATATATAATAAATAAATAAATAAAAATAAAACAAAATAAATAAAATAAAAAATAAAAGAAAAGAAAAAGAAAAATAAATCATATATACAAAAGAAAAAAGAAAAAATAAAAATAAAATACCCCCCCCAAACATAAAGTCCAAAACTCTACATGGAAATGCCTGCCGATTTTTTTTTCAAAGTCAAGGTATTTGGCTTGGATTTATGTACATGAGATGCCCCACTCCAAAAGACTATCATATTCTAATGTTATGATGCGGGAGCATTGCTCCAGCTCAACAACGTGTCAGCGGATAGCGCATCAACGTACTTGGAGGGAGGGGATCCCAAAGAAGGACGTGTCAGTCCTTTCAAAATTTGAACATAAATTAAAAAATTAATGTAATAAAAGTTTGAAGGCTCAAGGAAATTCGAGCCCATGTGTATTGTACATGTTGCATGTGAAGTCACCTTTAATGGTTGACAAGTAGATAAATCTAGGTCTAATTCGGACTAGATGTCTCTTAAATGTAAGTGAATGTAATTTAATGAGAGTAGGTAGTTGGAGGGAAGGATCGAGGAGCCCCTCTTTTGTAAAAAGATCTTTGTATCCAAATTCATTAGTTAGTGGATGAGAAGAGAGGAGAGGAAGAGAGTTGAAGACTCTATTGCAGTCCATCTTTGTAAACATTTGTACAGAACCATTCATATTTATACAAAGAGCATTTTTTCCAGCATATGAGGTTTCTCCGGAAGTTTGGAGTTCGCATGTTCAAATAGCATCGGTAGTTAAGTATTGAGAGGCTTCGGAGCTCGAAGCCCAGAGAGGATGTTGGTCGTTGATCTCAGTGTAGGTTAAGGATTTTCGATTTGAGTCCTTCGGAGGTTCGCCAGCCCAACAGTCTGGGGGTTTGGAGGTGTAGTGTTGTGGGAACTCCCGAAGCCCGAATTCCCGAAGTCCTCTATGAACTGTAGATCTTGGCAGAAAGTGGGAGTCATTGATCCTATAGGTGTTCGACAGTTCGTCGATTTGTGACTTCGAAGGGGTGGAGGTTTTGTGGGTTTGAATCTCCTAGAGCCTCAAGTACCCAGAGCGCCGAAGTAGCATGTTTTCGTTAGGTGCTTAGTCACATCCCATGGTCATATGAGATTTTGGCCAAAGATAAGGGGCTAGTGCCCGAATTGGATTTAAAAGGAGAGTTTGGCCCACAGTTTCATCCTGAATCCACATGGTGGATACTCACTAGTTGTTTTGAGGTGCGGGGATGGAATAAGAGGACCCGTGAGAAATGATTTGAGGGCTCAACAGAGGCCTAAGAGCTAATCCATCTCTGAATTTGAATGATCCTAGACCGGGAGGAAACACATACCCCAGGAGGTGGTAGGGGTTTGCATCAGGTGGTATCAGAGCCGATTTTTGTCTGTAGACCACAGAGAAAGGAAAGAAACTTAGTGTTGATGCTCTATAGGTGATGAGAACTATTTGCAAGTGTGCAGCAGACAAGAAACAACCAGGTGAGCTGGAAGAAAAGAACTAGTTGCATTATTGAAGCAAGAGAAATCCAATAGTGCTCTCAGTTGCAAAGCAGGCGAAGAAAACATCCAGGTGGGATGAAAGAGAAGGACCAATTATGTTCTTAAGGAAGAGAAGGAGAAGATGGCTAATGAAGGCCAGAAGTGAAGTCGAAGAGGAGAAGACCGCAAGCAGGTGAGAAAAGAGAAGATGGATAAAGAGATGAAGGATATTAGAGAGGATCTCGACAAGACGATGTTGAATATGAAACGGGAAGCACAATCAATATGGAGGTATGAGTGGCCCATGAAGCAGAAAGTGAAGTGGCCTGTCCAAAAGTTGGTTTCCAAGAGGCAGTGACATGTGTTGAGGAGATTTGAAAACCTTAGTAAGGAAAAGAAGAGATCCGTCGAAGATCTCGCAAACTGCCAGGAAGGCATAGATGAAATTTTAGATTGTTAGGTGGGTAATAAGAAGAGATCAGTTGAGGATCTCATAGACTGCCAGGAGGGCAGAGTGAAAGTTCATATTTCCAGATGGGCAAGGTGAAGAAAATGAGATTGTTTGAGAGTCTCATGATCTCAAAGAAAAGTTCGGATCAACAAGGAGTGTTGACAAAGGAGTAGGATCAAAGGTGCATTCTGATGATTGGGGGAATTGGGATATTCATGACAAATATCCTAGCAGAGGCTAGTGCAAGTGTTGCACGTGAGTAGGTGATGCTACAGGCATCCGAAAAAGAGGCCAATGGGCCAAATATTTTTAGCAATTTGTGTGTTGAAGGTGTAGGAGAAGAAATATAGCCAACATAAACTATTGTGGAGGAGGAGAAGGAGAAGACATTGACATATGCCCAAGAGATGAAAGGAAAAGAGCATTCAGATTAAATGCTCACTCCATGGGAGAAGGAATTGAAGATGGTAGAGGATTGGTTAAATAATCCAAAGACTAAGGAAGACTGCCAGAAGGATGTAGTCATGAACAATGAAGAAGAATTCCAGCCTGAGGAGTAGCTGGATGAAGCTGAAATTGTACCAACACAAGGAGAGACAGAGGAACTGACATAATTTAAACTGTTAGGGAAGATGGATTAGCAGAAGATCAGTAGCATGGTTGCAAATTTTTAGTTTGCAGTGGAGTGGAAAGCCAGTGCCACAAGAGATAAAATAAACATGGGAGATCAGAACGATCTGCCCATTAATATGTGTGATGAAGAGGACATGCAGCAGCAAAGAAGACTGCAAAACAGGATCCATCTAGTGGACCAATTGGAAAAATATATAGAGGAGATAAGGAGATTGATGCTAGAAGTAGAAAAGAAGGTAACCAACAAAAGACAGAGGTTGAACAGAGAAGAGCCTGCAACAGCAGGACAATAGCAGTAGCAACAAAATGATAGAGGAGAAAATGGAAATCTCCACATCAAAGTTTGGAACACTGGAGGATCTCAACAACAACAGGAGGGGATCCATGAGCAGGAGCTCATGATTTTTTCTAGCGTGGGAGTATGATGCAAGAGCATTGCTCCACCTCAGAAACACATCAGTGGAAAATGCATCAGTGCACTTGGAGGGAGAGGATCCCAAAGAAGGACGCGTCGGTCCTTTCAAATTTTGAGCATAAATTAAAAATTTAATGTAATAAAAGTTTGAAGGCTCAAGGAAAGTTGAGCCCATGTGTATTGTACATGCTACATGTGAAGTCACCTTTAATAGCTGACAAGTAGATAGATCTAGGTACGATTCAGACTAGATGTTTCTTAAATGTAATTTAATGTAATTTAATGAGAGTAGGTAGATGGACGGAAGGCTCGAGGAGCCCCTCTTTTGTAAAAAGATATTTGTATCCAAATTCATTAGTCAGTGGATGAGAAGAGAGGAGAGGAAGAGAGATAAAGACCCTGTTGCAGTCCAGCTTTGTAAACATTTGTACAAAACCATTCAGATTTATACAAAGAGCAGTTTTTCCTACATATGAGGTTTATGTGTTTTTATGTGTGTTTTCTTGAATGGTTACTGTGTGTTCTTAGATTCCATGAATGCATGTATGTTTTCCTTTGCACGAATTAGATAGAATCGTCTATCTGTAGTTTTCTGAGTAGTTCTGGGCTCTTAGGCTTGTGCAAGGAGTGCACACCAGAGTAGTTGAAAAAATATGTGAAGCCAACATGAGTGTGTTTGGACTCTGTCTAGAGTTCAAAGAAGAGCGTGCCAGGTGGGCACACCAGAATCATTCTAAAGCTTAGAAGGGATTGTGAAAGGAGTGCACACCAGAGCTATTGAACACTCTAAGGAGGCTCTACAATGAATGCATTGAGCAGGCGCAAGGAGTGCGCGAGAACTTTGTTTTGAGTTCTGTGAGATTGTGCAAGCAAAAAGCACACCAGAGTTACTGAACACTCTGAGGAAGGAAGTTCTGCAAGGAGTGCATTGAGCAAGTGCAAGCAGTGCGCCAAAAACAAAGAAGTTTCAGTTTCAAGATCTGGAGGAAAGAGTTTGAGTGGCAAGAGGGAACAAGAAATTATTAGAGAAGCAAAGGGCCTAGACCCTTAGAAATTTGAGCAAGTTCAAGGCTCAAGAGAAATAGTATCGTTGTGCACAGAGAGCCTTGCAAAGAGTGCAGAAGGAGAAAGCAGTCCAAGTATTGGACTGCGGGAGGAGCGCAAGGTGTGTGAAAAAAGGACTTATTTTCAAGTTCAAAGCTCAGGAGGTGCAATGCAAGCTGAGGCCCAACATTTGGTCTCTCAGAGGAAGGTTCAAAGGCTTATCCTTTGAAATAATTTAAGAATCCTTAGTTGGAAGGAAAGCGCATTAGTCGAGGAGAAGGAAGCTACAACAGCCATCAGATCTGCTATCGAAAGAGATCTTGGTAGTTAGATCAAGCCCAGAAAGGATGAGGAACATGCAGAGGACTAGAATAGATCCCAATCATTGGATCTGAGCGAGTGATCGACAGTCCTCGGTTCTAGGTAAGTCGCACGGTGGTTAACCCTCAACATCCTTCGAATTTCAAAATTCCGAAGGTTTTCCATACTTAGGCGCAGAGGAGATGAGTCTCGCGAAGTTTTGAAGCCTAGAACAAATCATGTCCATCGTCAGACAGAGGACACGTGGCAACAGATCTTACAGTCCTAAGACTTGGAACTCCGGACAGATAGAGAGTGTCAATAGTCAGGAACTCCCAAAGGTTGGAGTCCCATAGTAAATCTCGACCGTTGATCAAGGAGGGACATGTGGATAGCATATTTGAACTCTGTTAGTTCAGGTTTCAGGGAGAACAAAGTGTAGTGTCATGAGGACTCCCGAAGGCCCAAAGCCTAGAGTCTCGGGGGATAGATCCTGATCATTGATTTCAGTGGATGTGTGGCACTAGATCCAGGGGTCCGAAGGTTTGGTAATCTGGAGGATTCACATGTTGAAAACATCCAAGACTCTTAAAGGCTGGAGTCCCAGAGTAGATCTCAACTGCTGGATGTTGAGAATTTGTGAGCCATTGATTTACCCCTTCGCGAGTTCACTGATTTGGCACTCTAGAGGATTCTTGGTCTTTTGCATTGAAAGGTTGAATGATCAAAGTGTGAGGGACACGCAATCCATTGATCGAGTGGAGGAGTATCAATCGTCCGATTGTCTTATTCGGAATTCGGTGTTTGGAGATATTGTAAGTTGGAGCGGGTAATACTCCCGAAGCCCGGAGTTACAAAGGGATCTCAACCATTAATTGATGGGGCATGTGAACCGTTGGATCTGTGATTACTTCATAAGTTTGGAGTTCGTGTGTTCGAGGAGCAACGGTAGTTAAGTATTTAGAGGCCTTGAAGCCTGAATCCTGGAGAGGGTGTTGGTTTTTGATCTCAGCGCGGGTTAAGGACCATCGATTTGAGTCCTTCGGAGGTTCACCAATCTGACACTCCGAAGGTTTGGAGGTGTAGTACTATGGGAACTCTCGAAGCCCGAATTCCCAAAGTCCTCTTTGATCCATAGATATTGGCAGAAAGTGGGAGCTGTTGATCCCGTAGGTGTTCGGAAGTTCGTTGATTCGTGACTTCGGAGGAGTGGAGGTTTTGTGGGGTTGAAACTCTCGGAGCTCGAAGTACCCGGAGCGTCGGAGTAGTGCATTTTCGTTAGCCGCCTGGTCACAGCCCATGGTCATATGAGATTTTGGCCCAAGATAATGGGACAACATCCGAATTGGATTTTAAAGGAGAGGTTGGCCAACTGTTTTAGCCCTAAGCCACATGGTGGATAATCGCTAGTTGTTTTTACGTGCGGGGAAGAAATAAGAGGACCTATGAGAAATGATTTGAGGGCTCAGCAGGGGCTCGAGAGTTGATCCAGCTCTGAATTTGAACGATCCTAGACTGGGAGGTCACGCGGACCCCAGGGAGTGGGTGGGAGTTTTCATCATGTTATCTCATCACGATGGGACTCCGAACACAAAAAATATATTATAAATATGAAGACGTTCCAATGACTTCCCATCCCAAAAAGTTTTTATTAAAATAAGGCATGTCCCTGGGTGCACAATTTACCCCAAAAAAAATTAAAATATTCCACGTTCACGTCCTTTCCAAAAAGAAAATATTGAAATAATATGCGGTCCCACGACTTCACGTTTTCCCAAAAAAGTATTAAATTAATCCACAATCATGTATTTTTCAGAAAAAAAGTTAAAATAATTTCAATACTATTCTCATCAGAGTGTTGAGTGAAGGAGAGTTGGGTAGCTCTGACGTCCTCGCTTTGAAGGGCTCTTCGGAGTGCGATGGTGGGGGGTTGATTTATTTATTATATATATTTTTTTATTTTTTAAATTTAATTATTAGCATAAAGCATGAAACATTTGATCCATCCCCTCTCTTTTGCATATTTCCATCATTATTTAATTAATAAATTCCCATAAAACATAATATATTTTGCTATATGTTTCAATACATTTTGGGAATAAGGTTTGAAATATAAGTTTATATAGTTTCCAGAAATTCCTAGAAAATAGGAACTCCCTATAAAATAAGAAATACCTAGAAAGTAGGACAATAGTCTGTTTATGTTTAGGTGAGAAAGGGGAAAATTAAAATATGGTAAAATATGAACAAGTTAGGTTTGGTAAAAAATGAAAAACGAAAATTGAAAAACGAAAACTAAAATCATGAAAATTTAAACTAAAAAGGAAATTTGATTTGTTTTTCCATTTTATTTTATTTTATTTATTATTATTATTATTATTTCATTTATGAGAAAAATATCTACACATTAAATGATGAAAATGGTTAGTTTATCAATCATACATGGTTTACAAAAGAAATTAAATAAAAACAAAAAACAAATCAAATCAAATACATAAAATCAAATAAAATGTATGCATAAATATTTAGAAAATAAAATAAAATTGAAATTAAATAACATAAAATAAAATAAAATATATATACAAAATTAAAATAAAATATTTACAAAAATTAATAAAATAATATAATATAATTAGAAATTAGGAAAATTAGGAACAAATTAAACAAGTCAAGATTCCATGCCCCCTAGGTTCCACTGGTCATGGTTTTGCACCTAGGGGTAAAAATTTAGAAAAAGACGTATAGGGTAGGATTTGAAAAGCTAGGCATCATCGAGAGGAGCAAGGTCATGTGGCGATTAAGCTACGACAAAGGAGAAGCGACGAGAGAAAAGGATGACACTTCATCGCGGATTATTTTGTTCAATATGTGCATTCTGGAGGGTGGACATGCTCAGATCGCAAGGAACATGAGGACAACCCGGTCAAGGAAGAGGTCTATACGCTAGGCCATTATGCATGAATGCGATAGATAGCTAGCAAGCATCAAGAGACAAATCGACAAGGACTCATAATCAAGAGGATAAATAAACTTATGGCGTGGGTTTTTGTGAGAGGTAAGACCAAGAGAGGGCCCAGTGTAAACCAATCCGAAGAGGTTTGAGGATAGACTTGCACGAAAGGTGGGTCCGACAACCTTGGGGGTTTAGGACCTCGAGACAACTGCAAGAAAAGATAATTTTCTTCCCAACAAGGAGAATCCTTGGAAGAATCAAGGTCAAGGTAGCAAACAATGATCAATATATTTCCCCACAATTCTCTCAAGGTTGGAGCAATCAGGCAAATGAAGTGTCTTTCTAATACATACTATTGCAAAATAGAAAAATCGCATCATCCATGTGACAAAAAGAAGATTTGTCAATACGTAAACATTATATTCCTTTCCTTTAAGTCAATTTAAAAGGGATTGTTGAGGTGATTCAACGATAATATGATGGATGTAGATGAGTGTCCTAAAACTACATGTGTCAAGTCTTAACTCAAAAGAAGGATCAACAATAAGTGATTTAGACTTAGAGTTCAAAACATGTGATCAAAATATGCATTTCAAAGCCTAAATATGAAAACATAAAGCATCAACATGCCAATAGTAAGATGTGAAGTTTGAGTTATTCAATCAAGACATGCAATAGAAAAAACCTTTCCACTGCATAATATCACCAAGCACTTCAGAATCAACAAAAGGTCAAGAGATGACATGTCGACTCCATCGTACAAATTTCAACAAACATAACAGTTCAGTAAACATCATGAAGACATTTGAAATCATCAAATCAAAAGGAAAAATCAACACACATCAAAGACAGTCATTAATCAAGATAAAACCCCCAACTCCCTCAATGTAGGAAAAGGGATAGTATTAGGTTCAAGCAGTAGAGGATTAGGCAATAGGATCAAAATTTTAGTAGGGGGGGGAGGGGGGGGTGCTTTCCTTTCACTTGTAAAAGCAAAAGTAAAGGGGGGTTGTTGCGACCACAACAAGGTCTTTACAGGTAATTTGGGGTTAATTAGGTGTAATATTTAGGGATCAATTAGGGTCAATTAAAGGTCATTTAGGGGTAATTAGGGTCCATTTGTAGCTAATTAGGGTTCAATAGTCCAATGATGGTTCAAAATGGAGGTCAAGGAAAAACGTAATGCAAAAGATACGTTTACTATCAAAAGGTTTTTTTTTTATTACCCTTCTAATTATTCCAATTTTAGGAATAGATCCATATTGAATCATAAAAGTACATCATAGCAAAGATTTAAATCTATGTTTTCTCTTTCCAATGATCCAAAGACTACTCAAAATGAAGATTAGAGTACAACATTATGGACAAATTTCCAAAACATTATTCTAAAAGTACACATTTTGGTGGTGGAATAATCAACTTATTATGATCTTACTACATTAATCCTCGAATTAGTGACCATATGTCATGTGTAGGCTAAATATTCCATATGTAGGATCAATTTGGTGGTTTAAGGGATCATGCATGGCTCATGAGAACTAAAGGAAATTCATATGGCCTTATACATTGAATTTAGAAATTCTTCAATTCTCATGACTTTTAGGGGTGGTTTTCAGGAAACGACTACAAAAAATACTCTAAAACTTCAATTCTCATGATTTTTAAGGGAAGTGTATTGAAAACCACCCCTAAAAGTAATGAGAATTGAAGTTTTGGACAATTTTTTGGTGTGGTGTTTTGAAAATTGCCCCTAAAAGTCGTGATAATTGAAGTTTTAGGGGTATCTTGTAAAAAATCACCGACAAAACTTCAATTCTCGTGAATTTTAGTGGTAGTTTTTTAAAATTCACTCCTAAAATATTAGGGGTGGTGTTTTGAAAACTACCACTAAAATTCATGAGAACTGAAGTTTTGGAGGTGGTTTATAAAAAAGCACCTCCAACACTTCAGTTTTCTTGACTTTCGAAGATGGTTTTCAAAAACCGTCTCAAAATCTCTTAATAATTTTTTAAAGACAATTTTGACATGACTACCACAAGCCTAAACTGATTCTAAAAGCGTAATTTGTTGTAGTATTTATACATACAAACTTTTCATTGTAAATAAACTTATTTTTAAATATTATTTTGTTGCATTTTATATTTACTACTTTGTTCTGGTTTTTTTGGGTACTGATTTAGAATCTTCTTCTTTCTTCATAACTCGAATAGTTTTAAATATTGGTTAAATATGCACTATGTTTCCTATCAATTAAAATAAGTTAGTTAGATAGTAAAAATTGAACTGTCGTTCCAAGCACTACAACCCCTTATTTAATTTTTTTGAGAACTAATGGATAGAAAAAATATTTGAAGGCACTTTCAAGTATATACGAGCTAAGAGGAGGAAAATAAAATATCAAATATTTGAAGCTAGTTCTCTTTTACACTAATTCCTTGACTCCCACTTTCCAACCAACATGTCATATTCGAACCATTGAAAGTGGGAGCTACATATTTGGATTTTATCCACTGCTTTTATTCTTAACTCATAACTCAAGGGAACCCAACACAACCAAGGTAAGGATGGGTAAAATTTTCATGTATCATGGTTTTATATATATTAATATAATATTGTGAATATTTAAATACAAAAATTGCAACAAGGTCAACAATGGGATGTTTTGATGACAAGTTATCTCACCCTATCAAAGTGACAAAGGTGGTGGATGATTGATGGATCTGTATGAAAACCATATGCCCTTCTTTCCAAATTAGCTAGCAAACTTACAATCACCCAACAATTCCATATAAGCATCATGAACCTCTTCCGCATCAAACTTTTATTAACATGCAACAAACACATGAGTCTGCTTCCTCCTAAGAGTTCTTGTGTGGATCATTTTTTACTAAGTGTTGGCATAGAGTATATTTCAATAGAAGATGAATCTACAAAAGCAATCAAATCGAAGAAGCATGAGTATGCAATTCCACAAAAGATTGAGTATGCAGTTCCGCAAAATTTTGAGTATGTAGGGCTAAGAAGTCATCTTGTATATCCTCTACACCTAGTTTTCCAAATATTATGCATATGTATCTAAAGATGCCAGACACATGTAATATTTTGTATGAGTGGGTTATAAGCTCCAGGGATAATTTTAAGGATGGAAAATTATCTTAAAATGTAGAAACATTGGTGAATCTTACTAGTCCTTAATACCCAAACTGTAACATGTTTGGCAATATTTTTGTGAAAATATTGAAATTTCTAAGGATTTTATATAGTTTCTATAAAAATTTGGTGATTTTTGAGGTAAAATAATTTATCCTATAAAATTTGGGCGAAACATTTTTAGAAAAAATGGAAATTGGCGAATCTTTTTATGGGAAAAAGCATGCAAAATTAGCCCATGGGTGAAATTTAGTCCCTAAAATTTTCTCTGGTTATAGCCCACTGATTCCATAGTATATTCCAAAATATTTTGTAACCACTTAAGTTTCCTATGTTTATGAGGACTATAGTGAAATCATGGAGAGGTTGTTAGAAGGGTTGTTGTTCTTAGGATTTATTGGGTATCACTCTACATCAAATTTATGTAATATGATGCATGTAGTTAATACAATGGATTAATATTCTACATATGTATTTGTGTTTCCATTGTATCTAGATGATATATATGTTCTTGCAATTGGTTTAAATTTTGTTAGTTTCATCAATTTAGATCAGTGTGGTTAACAAACTAGCAAGGAATACTACCCCCACTAAACCTTAAACACTTTACACTGTACTTAAATAGAAACTATCATTTTCATCTCAGATGAGACCTCCTTCCTTTGGGAAGGTTGATTATGTCGGTAGACTAGACTACATCAACCCATTGTTGGACACCTCTTGAAAACCTTAGGTCTATCATAGAGCTAGCAACATTGTTTCATTGCCAAGACCTTAACTAGTGGACAGTATTAGAGATGCAATGGAGGTCGAAGAAGGCTAAGATGAAAGATTTTCTGAAAGAAATAATTCATGAATTTTCCTATAGAGAAAGTGCATACACAGGGAGGATGTTGCAATATTTAAAGAAAAATACATGTTTGAGTGTTTGCATGAAATATCTTGGGCATAATTTCCAATGAATTTACATGAATGCTTGGAAAGGATCACGAAGAAGAATCGGCATTGGTGTTTTCCATGCAAAGTTGTGTGGGCTACCAAAAATTTGTTAAAGACTCAATGGTATGACCACAAAGTGACCCAAGCTATTGATTTTTGGTATAGAGGCATAATAGAAGGCTATGATTTAGAATTTGTTGTGGAACTCCATAAGTATTTGACTAAGGCACTTGAACTTTTCAAGAAATTACCACACAAAAGGTTGATAGAAAAAATACCCATGTAGATAAATATGTTGATGGTGGAAAGGAGTATGTTTCTTAACCCCACAAAGATGGAATCATAAAACCTATGTGGGGGTTGGAATTGTAGGAGGACCTAATTGTATATTTGATGTGATTGATTTCTCAAAAGACTAGATATGGTAAAGGAAATGGATTACAAAAGAGAAAAACAAAATCACAACAAAGTTGTTCTAATATCATATAGTATTGACGGTGGGAACAAATAAAAAAGCTATGCACTATGAAAAAGTTGTTTATAATAGGTGATGGTTGTGAACTACATCTAGAGTGTGAGATGGTGAAAAGGAATAGAGGAGAATAAGAAGGATCTTTGGCCAGCCCAGGAAGTAAGGATAAATAAAGTGTATTATTTCCAAGAGAACAAGAGTTCACGAAGGGAAGAACTTTGGAATAAATAAGGTGGTCATTGTATGACACCATGGGGGATGCAAATACTCATATTGTAGGTATAGAGACACTGCCCAAGTTTTCTAACCTAGGTATTATTTTTGAATTCATGGATGAGTTGAAATAATAAGAGGCATTTGAATATGCATTTGATTTTGTGTATTTTTGGTATCTTAAACTTGTGGATTTCCATACCATTCA
>JZKD02S0706198.1:0-15164 GCA_000966675.3 Picea glauca | reverse complement strand
ATTTAGCATATGTGGGAAAAAGTCAAATCATTTTGGTTAAAGTCAATGTAAAAACGTGAATTTGAACGTAAATTAGTGGATTTAATTGTAAATTTGAATAAATTGAGCTTGGATTTCCTCTATAAATAGAGGCAAGTATCACTTCATTTTTCATAATTCATCATTGAGACATTATTCTCTCTCAAAAAAAAAATCGGCCCTCATATTTTCTTGTGCAAATGGGGTGATGTGATTTTCTTTGTGGAAGTCTTTCTCTTGCAAATAGTCTTGGAGGTGAAATTGTTGTACTTTGGAGTATTGGATTGTGATCTAGGCTTGATCTTGGTGAATGATATTTGTAGGTTTGCTTTGGTTTGATGGTAAATTTATGCCATTTTTTTTTATTACCTTACTTGGAGAAACCCTAGGAGGGTTAGGATTGTCTATCCCCTCCTTCAAGTTAATTTTTGGATTTAAGTGCGGACATTCAAGGGTCACGATTGGGTATCCCCTTGGAAATATTCTTGTCTAGGGTTTGAAAACTAGGGGTAAGGATTTTTTGTCCCCCTGGGGTTTGAAAACTAGTTTCCCATTAATTAGCTAAGATAGAAGATTTGGAGAAAGGGGACGACTTGGGATCATAAGGATTTGGGTTCAAGGTTTAAGTCTCCCTCCCTTGTCTTCTAACCTACTCGTTAATTTTTTGACTCCATTACTCAATATTTAAGGCACTAATCATTGCATTAAAAAATGTGAATATTGCTCTCTTAAAATCATTGGATATGTGGATGAATTGATCTCACTCTAAGCTATCTTTTAATGATAAAACAATTTCATTTATTACAATTTTACTTGCTATTGTAACAAAAAATTCACTATAGCCATTAGGGTTGCAACAAAACCTCTGTCTTACTCTCGTTTGCTTATTTTTTCACCGCAAAGAATTGTGTTTGAATATTGAAAATTAATCTACTTGTTAAGGGATACAAATTGGCATATTTACTTTCTAATTTTTGTGGTGAAAACTTGTTGTAGAAAATGTTTGTTGCAGCCATCTAGGGTTTTTATAAATTTGTTGATAACGCTTACTTTACAACCTATTTAACTGTCAAGATTGTTATTCAAACATTGGAGATTTATCTTCTAGTCAAGGACTTTCATTTCGAATAGTTATTTTTTTATTTTGACGGTGATATCTTGCAATTGTTACTATTTTTTCTTGTTGATGTAATTTAAAGTCTGCTGCAATTTTTGGATAACAAGTTTTCTTGTTGCATTCCCTAGTGTTCGAGGGTTTAATTTCATGAATTTTGGTCTTGGGATATTTTCTCTAACATTGATGTTGCAGGTCATCAATCAACTTGCCTCTCTCCTCTACCAAAATCATCATTCTCCAAACCCTAAGCACTCTCATCTAGTGACCAAAGGAGGGATCCTTTACAAACCCTTTCCTAACACTCTCCACCCTCCCCCCCCAAGGTCACCTGGGAAGCCTCCCTTGTGGTGGAATCATCCATCACTAAAACGAGGGGAGTAATTACTAAGGTGATAGTGGTTCTTACTCCCCACTTGTGTCACACTAATGACACTTTTGGTTCTTTTTTCCCAAGCGATAGTTTGTGTGATAACAACATGCATAGTAAATCCTTGGTTGGTGTAGACAATGAAACTTGGCACTGTGTAGTGCATATTCTTGAGCACACACGTAGTGATGACTTGTGGCACACACGTAGCCTATGCCAAACCTTAGGTGCCAACAAGTGCCCTACATTATTAATTGGCTCGTCCTTGAGCCAATGATGTTATTTATGAATTGACAAAGAACATTGATGACATCGTCTTGAATATTGGCTCGATGAATTCTTTGAAATGGCCATTGACCTCATCAAAAATTTCTATTAGCTCCTTCATCTTTGTGTAAAATTCCTCAACATCACTTGACGTGATCATCGGTGAGGTAAGGTTGATATGCTCCCCAAGTTGGAGGATTAGGGTTTCCTTTACTTGCGCATCCACTAGTTTGTAATGGTGTAGTTGAGCCTTCTTAAGTGGGTCAAGTATAATATCTAAAAACTTTGTTTGCTTTGTGTGGGAAAACATAATCGTTTGAATTTGGGTGGCAATTTTTGTCATGGCCTCTTGTCATTCTATTGGTGGTAAGGAGGGCAGTGTTTGCTTCTTCTATTTGATCTAGGCCTCAATTGCATGGATCTAATCATCAATTATATTGGTTTTAGGGGCATCTTGGAGGTGCGTCCAAAGTTTGAAGTTGTATTCAACCACCCCCAACAAATATACTATGTGTTCTTGTCCCTTTTTTAGTGCCTCCTTTGCGACAAAATTTGTTGTTGCAACCCCCCTTCCTTTGAGTGGGGAGAATGCTTTAGCTTCTCCTGAAGTTCTAAGTTTTGTTGTTGTAGGTATTGGACTCTCTCCTTTACTTTTATAGTTTTTCGTGGTTCAGGGAGGTCTGGAATGTCTTTAGTTGTACTCGACACATGGACATAAAATTTGTCAACTACACTGATCAATGCCTTGTGAGTGATGATTTCTCCTTCATGGCTTGCTTTAATCTCATTGTGTGCAGATTTGATCTCTTTGTGGGCCACGATCTCCTGGTTCTACTTGTCTCGGGTGTCCCTATGTGCAGTAATTTCTTGGTCATGCTTTTGTTGTAGTTCGACATAGGATTGGTTGAGTATATGGTGTTGGTACCCCATTTCATTCATTATTTGGTTCATATATGTCTGCAAGTCCTATAAAGGAACCTGCGCCAATGTTAGTTCAACGTATGGTAATGAGCGAGGGTCTGCAGTAGTGTAATGTCCCCCAGCCCAGCCAAGGACCATTATGTGTGGAAAACTCATAAAAATTAAAAATTATTGCTAACTAATTTCTTGTATCTTATCAACTACAAATTCCAACCAAATTTAATTATTGTCTGATACCACTAATTAGATGCACCTACAACATTCTAAAATCACATATGAATGCAACTAATAACTTATTACAACAACATATAAATTATTTTTATTCACAGAGTTCATGCACACCAATTTAACTCATAAATACAACACATAAATAGATAAACACTTATCTTTTAATTTTTTTGTGCAACCAGCTGCTTGGGATGGATGTTCCACCCAACCATAGAATTGTTGTTCCAAATATTAACAACATTTCACCCCTGAGTTGAGGATAGCAATCCACAAAAGAGGGAGGTCTCTCATTGTCCACTCACAGCTCAGAAAACCCACAACCCACAAGTATTCTCCTATAGTTATCTGGATTTTTCACCAACTCTCTTCCTCTTGACCTACCCAACCCAAGGAATATACCCATTCACTGATATTAGCCCCTTGAGCATCCCATTCATTTATCAATGTCTCTCTGGAACAGGTAACCAAGAATCCCTCCGCTGGGAACTCAAGGGAACTCACTTCTAGGAAAACTACCAACAACAAACACTTGTTGTTACAATGAAACTCACTCTGGAGTTCACTCTTCAGGATTGACAACATGGCTCTTCAATCTTCAACTCCAAAATGCTCCAGCATGCTCTATAATTCGCCCTCCATGGTCACTTCAACTCCAAGCTTTCTTTTCCTGCCATCTACATGTTGTTCATGCCAAAACTTGATTGTCTAAAGGTTGTTGTAACTACATACAAATTTCCTCTCCTTTGGATTTCTTGTGTGACTCACACACTTTCCCAAGTTGATTGTACTCAACCCCCGTGCTCCCAATAACTATGGGATGTAACTTCTCACACCCACTCTCTTACATGCATTCAATGATTGGCTTTGGGAACACTCAATCAAAAAAATAGAGTTTAATACATGATGATAATAAAATTTAGGAATGTGGGTGAATTAATAGAGACAGGTAATTCCCCCTTGGACCCCTCTCTTATACATTCTCATGGACCCTCCCCTCTCTTGTGGATTAATTCATCCCTCGTCTCTGTACATGTCCCCTTATCAGTTGTCATCACATTTTATTATTAAAAACTTAGAAATACAGTTCGCATATACATCACTTGGTCGTAGCCACACACTATATCTACATTTAGCATAAATTAAACTAGGGATTATATCAGGGATGTTGCATTCCCCCTCCCATACAATTGTGTGTCATCCTTTATGCACACTATGTCGATATATATATATATATACAAATTTACATCAGAATACTTTAAGAAATAAATTCTACAATTCCACAACTCCAACAACAAGTCCAACCAAAATCTCATGTTCCTCTCAACCCACAGACCTAAGGAATGATTCATTCATTTATCAAGGCTAACCCAAGGAATGTGTTATTATTTTATTAGGGCCCCCAACATAGGTTGGCTAGGACTGTGAGATATGGTTTCATAAATTTAGTTGCTCCAAAACAGAGTCTTGCATTCTTTTATCTTCAAAATTGACAAAACATTATGGGTATTCCTCCCGCATGCTTTCTTCATGCTCCCATGTAGCATCTTCGAGACCATAGAAGGTCCATTGAACCTTTACTATCCCTACAGCCTTGTTCCTAAGAACTTTGAATTTCTAGTCCAGGATGTATATTGGTTCCACCTAGAAATCCCCTTCGTGCTCCACCTGGATCACAGTCTAATCAATTATGTGGTTAGGGTCAGACACTTATTTATTTAATAATGATACATGAAATACATTATACAATCTCATGGATGCAGTCAATGTTGACATGTATGCAAATGGCCCTATCTTTTCTAGGATTTCAAAAGGTCCACAATATTTTGATGCCAACTTTGGGTAACTTCCTAATCACAACGAACGTCTCTAAATTCTTTTCACTTTCACTTTTAAAAACACATGTTCTCCCACATTGAAATCTCTAAAAACTATATTCTTGTCTGCATAACTTGTCTACCTATCCTGGGAAACCTTTAAATTATTCTTGATATTTGTCATTTACTCTTCCATTTCCTTCAAAAAATATGGCCCAACAACTACTTTGTCTATTGGATTATCCCAACTCACATGTGTGTTACACTTTTTTTCCATACAATGCCTAAAACATGACTCATTTTTAATGAGGCTTGATACCCATTATTGTAAGAAACTTCAACTAAATGAATACAATCTTCCCACTTTGATGGTTGATCTATCACACACATTCTAAGCATTTCCTCAATTATTCTATTATTCCTCTCTGTTTACCCATCTGACTCTAGGTGATACGTTGTACTAAGATTTATATTTGTCCCAAAGCCTTTCAACAAACCTTTCCAAAAAATTGGAAGTAAACTTTGGATCTATATCTGAAACTATTTCCTTAGGCACTCCATGTAGCCTAGCAACTTATTTCATATAAATTTCTGCAATATTTGTTTCCTTGTGTGTAGTCTTCACTAGAATAAAATGTGCTTCCTTAGTTAATTTGTCCACCACCACTATGATGGAATCATGTTTCTTCATTGTTGTGGGAAACTCTGTAATAAAATCAATTGTGACACCTTCCCACTTCCATTCTGGAATGGACAATGACTGCAACAACCCATCTGGATGTCTATGTTCAATCTTCACTTTCTACCACTCTAGACATCTAACTATGCAATTAGCCACTTCTTTCTTCATTCCAGGCCAAAAATATTGGCTTCTTACAACTACAATTGTATTTTGATATCCTGGGTGCCCAACATATGATACATAATGTATTTCCCTCAGCACTGCATTTTTCATCTCATTGGAATTCAACACATATACTTTTCCCTTGTACATGAGAATTTCATCTTCTTTCAGGTCATAAAAAATAAATTTTTGTTGAAAATTACCTTGTTGTAATGTTTGTTTTATTCTCAAGTGTTGTTGATCTAAATTTGTTGCTGCAATAATTGTATATTTCATATTAGTCATGTACATGCTAAAGGATGAAATATTCATTTCATGAGTTCTCCTATTGAGTGCATCAACCACTTGATTTTCCTTGCCTTTGATATGTTTAATTTCAAAGTCATATTCACTAAGAAATTCAAGCCATGTAGTTTGTCTAACATTCAATGTTGGTTGTCCAAATAAATGTTTCAACCAAAGTGGTCTATCCTTAGCTCAAATTTCCTCCCCACGAGGTAATGTCTCCACATTTTTAGTGCATGCACAATTGCTACCAACTCTATATCATGGGTAGCATAATTCCTCACGTTCTCTTTTAATTTTATGGACTCATATCATACCATGTGATGTTTTTTATTGAGGTCTCCACCGAGCCATTTCTTGCATTCATCAGTGCACACAACAAATTCTTCATCTCGATTCGCAATATTTAATACTAACGCACTTGTCAAGATGTCTTTGAACTGTTGAAAATTCTCTTCACACTTGGAAGTCCATTCAAACTTCACTACCTTCTTTTGCAAAGAGGTGATTGGGATTGCAAACTTTGAGACCTTTTATAAATCTTCGGTAATAACAAAAAAGACCCATGAATGATCTGACCTCTGTGACATTTCTTAGCGCTATCCATCCTCTGATGGCCTCTTTATTCTCAGGATCAACTGTTATCCATTCTGCTAAAATTATATGCCCCAAGTAGTGAATCTTATTTTGGTAAAACATGCACATACATAGCTTAGCATACAATTTATGTTCTCTTAAAATGTGCAACACCATTCTTAAATGTTTCTCATGTTATTCCTCTGACTTAGAGTAGATGAGTGTATCATCGAGGGACACAATTAAAAACTTGTCCAAGTATTCCTTGAACACTCCATTCATTAGGAACATGAAAACAATCAGGGCATTTGATAGTCCAAATGTTACTACCGTGAATTCATAACGCCCATATCTTTTCCTAAATGTTGTCTTGTTGATGTCTTCTTCTTTTATCCTTACTTGATGATTGCTTGGTCTCAAGTCGATCCTGGAAAATATTCTTGTACCTTTCAACTGATCAAATAGACCATCAATCCTTGGAAAAGGATATTTGTTATTTATGGTGACCTTATTCAGTTGTCTGAAATCAATACATAGTCTTAAGGTTCCATCTGTCTTTTTTACAAATGGCACTGGGGCTCCCCAAGTGACACACTTGGATGTATATACCCCTTATTTAACAATTCTTCAAGATACATCTGCAACTCTTTTAACTCTGGTGTGCCCATCCTATATGGTTTCTTGGACATTGGGGCAACTCCTAGAACCAAATTTGTAGAGAAATCAATATCTCTCTTTGGTGGCAATCCTGGGATTTCCCCAAAAACATATTCAAAATCCCTTAAGACCAGATGGTCTTCAATGCTTGCAAATTTATCTCTTGTTGCCTCTTCCATACGGGCTGCAAAAATGTGACATCCCTTCCTGAAACTCTTTTTCAATTGCATAGTTAAAATATTTCTAAAAACTACAACTCTTGGAATGCCTTAAACCTTGTCTTGTTTCCCTCCTTCATCAAGACAAGTGATTGTCCTGTTGTAACATTCTACAAAAGCATGGTGTTTTTCCAACCAATCCATGCCAATCAAACAATCATATAAACCCAATGGTATGATGTCCACATCTACCCTTGTGTTGAGTCCATTCATATATATTGGACAATCTTTAACTAGCTCATTGTTCTTCCTCCTAGCTCATGTGGCTAACTGAACTAACTAAGATTTATTATTCTTACTCCTTTGAAAGTGAAATATTTCAACAATGTTGGAGTTTATGTAACTATGGCTAGCCCCATAATCAACTAAAATTGTTATGGGTTGTTTATCAATCTTACCTTCCACTTCAATCATGGAGGATTGATATTTTTCCTGCTTGTTATCCAAGGCTACATAAATCCTTGGCATGTTTCCTCCCATGTCTTCAATTGTTTCAGCCTCTTGAATGTTGTGGACAGTCCTCATTCTTTCTCCTTTGTGAGGGCAATCCTTATATAAGTGATTTCCCTCACATCCCCAACTTTGTACATGTTGTTGCCTTGGCCTTTTGCCAAATGAATCTAGAGTCTTGTGCTCATTTTGGGATAACTAACCTCGTTGATATGCTTGGGAGTTGTTATTGAAAAAGGGTGCCTTAAAACCTTTATGCCTTTCATCCTTTTTACCCTTAATCTTGTCATTCCAAGCTTTATGGAAAACTTACCTTCCCCTGCTTTTCTCTTCTTATGGGTTCCTCCAAAGTCTTGGGGTTATTATATTGTATCTTTTCACTATAGAAAGAAGGTAACCCACTTCTAAACCTTTGGATTTTGACTTTCTCATCCTTTTTGAAGTCAACATACTTCAACAACTCAAATAATATCTTATCATATTCATCCAATGTCATGCTTTCCAACTTGAGTTCAAAGAACTCTTTCACATTTATTTCATAGTAATGTTAAGAAAAATATTTATATTGGAAATATCCTTATAATTGCCTCCATGAGATCCTTTTCTCATCAAGGTGCTTAGCTTTTTCAAGTTGATCCAACCACAAGGCTGTCTTTCCTTTCAAGTGGTAGTTTGTAATTATAGCTTCTACCCTAGAGGGGTAATCATGCATCTAGAAATATTTCTTCATTTCCAACAGTTAGGCCTCAACCTCTTCTCCTTTCTTGTGCTCACCATTTAAATTTTGTGGCTTAATTTTCCTGAGTTCACCTTGCAAGATGTCTGCCTCAAGCCTTCTCCTTTGCCTCTGGTTAAGAGACACACTTTGGATGCTCCCTGGCCCTAAAATTGCACGAGTTCTTTTGGTGGATTGCCTTGAAGAATGATGGTTCCTACTCATTCTTCTTGATTGTCTTTCATTCCCATGATCATCACTTCTTCTTTGGGATCTAGGTGTTGTCACTTATATAGCTCTAATTGCTTGTTTGGTGTCAGAGTCTTTGTTGAATTTCTTATGAAATATATTCAAACTCTGAAGTATCTCTTCCTTATCCTCCATAATCCTTTCATTATCTACTCTATAGCTCTATACTTCCCTCTGAAAGCTTTTCATAGTTACATGCTCTTGCCCATCCCTTCTTGCATTAGAATATGACTCACCATTTCCCATGTTGACATGAAAGCCTCTGATATCCTCCTCATGACTATGAGATCCTTGCGAATCTTCCATAACTCCAATCCTCATATGTGAATCGAAGTTGTTTTCCTGTACCTCTAATTCTGCAAGAAATGTGCATGTGAGAATAATTGTTAGAACATGTATACTATAAAACATTTCATTGATTAGAATACAAGTTATTATTCATCCCAATTTATAAAGAACACAATGAACTAAGTCAAATATCTGATTCCTTAGACACATTCTTCTCTGAAATATCTCTCCAATGACTGTGCTCGTGCCTCATTCTCAGATCTGATTGAAAAGTTACAACATTTTCAAGCTGTAATTTTCCACTCACAACCTGCTACACAAATCTCTTTATTACTATCTGATAAATTTTTAATGCCCAACTAAAAATTATGGGTGGATAGATATGTCTTCTCCTCCTCAATACATTTCCAACGACTATTTCTTTGCTCAAATCCAAGCTCCAAGCTTAAAGTTATGGTCCGAAGATATTTTGACTATTTTTACCAATTTATCCATGTATGCTACATGTGTCTTCTTTCTCTAGCTGCACATTTTTACATACCCTAATTCTAAATCTGGCTCCATGGATGTCTTCTATGGATCATAAGATTTCCATAGACTACTCATTTTCCCCAAATGAACTTATGATCAAGGATTTATACCCTCTGGAAGTAAACTGGTGCTGAAATTTTACCTTAACTGTTTCAACTGTAACTTTCTCACATGAGCTCTATTTTGCGCCCGGAGTAGCTCATTGGATAGCTCTCTTCTAGCTCTTTTATTTAATATGTAGATACAAAGTTTACCATGAGTGTAATTGTACCTTGATACACTATGTTCTTATGGGTTTTGATTGCCTAAAAACGTCGTTTATGGCCTCAAAATCGCCCCGCAAGTTTGTGACCTTCAAAAACCTCAAAATTTCATACAAATTTACCTTTTTATTGTTATAAAAACCTTTAAATATGAGTCGTCGATTTCAAATAGGATGAAATATTATCTATTGATCCACTAATCCTTTCACAAACTCCGCGGATCAATTCCCATCGTCGATCGGAAACTTAAAACAATCTAGACCGTTGATCTGAGTTCCATCAGTGATCGATCGACCGACTATTCTCTTTGGAAAATTGAACTTGCTCGTGAATCTCCCTGATGCCCAACCATCGACCATCGACCATCGCTCATTTATCTTGGCAACCACTTGTAATACATTTCTAAATAGACCGACTCAACCATCGTCCATTGGTTTTTGACGATCTTTGTTAGCAGATGAAACCCCTTACTAATTCAACTGACCCCCGACCATCGAACATCGACCATTTCGCTTGACTAACGAAAACACTTCTCCAATTCAGCCAACCCGATTGTCAACCATCGACCATTTATTGGTTGACATTGAATGACACGTTGATGTTTATGTGTCATGACACATAGAATATAACATGACACTTTGATTGATTTGGCATGACATGTGGATGTTCATGTGGCATGACATGTCATCACCCACTTTCCTTCATTTTCCATGGGCCATTTCTTTTGCATGGACCAACACCTCACTGAATCGACCGACCATCGACCATCGACCATCGGTGTTTTCTTTTGCTCGATTGAAAAACATAGCTAAATCAGTTGACCTGACCATTGGTCGTCCAAAACTTTCGCTGGAAACTAAAACACTTCGTCAATTTGGTTGTCGACAAATTCTCTTGGACAACTCCAAACTCTTCACCAAACCGTTCGATCGGACCATCAACCATCAACAAATTATTTTGTTGAACTTCAACATTTAGATATTTTTCAACAAAATCTCGAATGAATATGTATCGTCGATCTACTCCACTTTGCAAACCTCCAAAATTGAATCATGGTCATTGATCGGCCCCAACCTCGTAACGAATGGAAATGAATGCAAACAATTAATTTGATCCATTTTTGAAACAGTCAAAAATGAATCCTAGTCGTTGATCTTCCATACCTTGGGAAACTCTGAAATCCTTATAAATTATAAATTTATCAAAATTAATTTGTGCCATTGATATTGAGATAAAAAATGATCTTCGTTGTCGATTCACTAAACTCTGACCAATTCTACAGTGGCCATCAAAACACGGTTTTCAACCTTCTAGGTCAAATTTTAACTCTGCAACTCTACAGATTGACTCCATTAAACCTTTCCTTGATGGTTTTGAGGCATATCCGACCTGTATTTTCTCATGAATTTGGGTATTTCGCTCTTATTTTTGTCCATTTTTCCCCAAATTCGTTACAAACAAAATTTGTAACAATGAATTTTCCCAATTCACGCTAATTCTTGGCCCATATAAGCCTGGTGTTTGAACCAGAGCCTGTGATACCATACTGTAATGTCTCCCAACCTAGCTGAAGATGATTACATGTGGAAAAATCATAAAAATTATAATTTACTTCTAACTAATTTCATGTAGCTTATCAACTACGAACTACAACCAGATTTTTTTTTTCACTAAAACAGTTATAATTTTTTATTGATTAGATACCAATTGGGCCAAGGCTTAAACAACCATCATTACAATGAACAACAGTTCGTTTTTCTCAGATACGACATATCTCTTTCTTTCATTGCCAAGAATTGAGGTTTTCCCAAAGCTATGGGATAGAAGTCCATGTAGGTGCTTCCTCATTTTTGTTGAATGTTCCTTGAGACAAGAGACAACCCATGTTTGCCTTTTCATCTACTTCCATATTTGATGCTCACATAATGTGGTAGAAGTGGGAGTTGCAGAATTCTTGTAGCACATACCTCAGTATTTGTAGAGTCTTGTTGAGCGCTGGGTTGTTGAAGTGATCTTCCGAGTTTATTTTTTTTATCAAAATTTATGAATCCCCAAAAACTTGAATTTCTTTAATGCCATTTTCCCATGCTATCTGGCAGGATTTTAACAGCCCAAGGATTTCAGCCTGATTATTAGTTATCCGATCTAAACCACAACTGAGTTTATCTTTTCTTTGGCCATCGGACGAGTAAATCATTGCACCTACTCCTGCTTTCCTTGGGTTTCCTTTGGAGGCACCATAAAAAAATATTGTTACTTTGCCTTGCTTCTTCCACCAAGCTTGAAATATTGCATATGTTTCTCTTAAACGCTAACCTGGAGTGCTTAGAGGGCGAGCATTGATCTTTTTCCTGTCTTGGGTTATAAAATCTCCTAGCCAATTCTTTTCTTTGGGAAGGAGAGAGATTTTGTTCTTGAGAGGGTGATATGTCATTGTTTCTAGGAGGAGTGATTTTGCTTTAATGGCCACCATCAAAGGAGAATGAAAAATGTTGTTGAAGATCTGATCATTTCTAGCTAGCCAAATTTTCCAGCATAAATATTTCAGTATGGCCTGCCAAATTCTTTGCCATATTGATTTGCTTTGTATCGCTTGAGGATGTCTCATCTTCCAAGAGGAAAAAAGCGTTGTAATTGTAGTCTGCGATGGAGTTGTGACTTTGAGACCATTGAGGGTGATATTCCAAGCTTCTTGAGAAAATGGTCCATAGTTTCAACGATACCTCTTGTTATCATGTTTTCTCCTATCAGTGCTTTCTTGTGCATTAGAATCCAAAAAAAGAAGTTTACTTTTGGAAGACCAATCGGATCCCATACCTGCTTCCAAATAGATGTTGATTTCATCGTCGCTTGGAGTGATTGGAGAGAGTTGTAACCCTGAGTTGCAGTGTATTTCACGTTCTTTTCCCATCCCCATTTCTCTGGCGTGAGAAAGTGGACATCAACTAAATCGGTCAACGAATTTATGAGTATATTCTTTTGATTTTGTAGATGCGTTGGGATTTCAGGGAATACCCAAGACCACCAATTACCTGAGACGTCCCAAGAGGAAATGTCTGCTAACTTAATGAAATCGTTTTGAATAAGCCACTCACAAATTTATTTAATTCCTCCAGAATTTTCAGGGGGGGGATGGTCCATGATGTTGTCTCTCCATATCAGTGTTTTTTTGCCATTTCCATGGATTCGGCACAGGTAGTTTTGGAAGAAGTATAGCCCGGGGCGACAGAGGTTCCAGATCAATGTTCCTTTGATGGTGTTTTTTGCCTGTAAATTTCTCATCGATTTCCCTTGGAGGTATTTTATCCTTAAGATTTGGCTTATTGGGTGTATGGAATTTGAGTAGAGTTTCCAAATAATTTTTCCACCTAAAGCTATGTTGGCATGACCGGGATCTCTAATTTGTAAACCTCCTTCATTGATTGGGCATTTGAAAATTTCCAAATTAACAAGATGTAATTTCCCTTTCCTCCTCACCACAGAGAGTCTTGGATCGGATTTGAAACCTGTACCAGGATTTCCTTTGGAGGCAAAAGGAAGGATGTATGATAGACTGGAAAGGAAGAGAGGATCGATTTTATAAGAGTAAGTTTTCCTATAGTTGTGAGCCATTGTCCTCCCCAAGATTCTATTTTAGACTTGATTTTGCTTATTGTTTTTGTCCACAATGATGATTTATTAGATCCCAGAGTTAAGGGAATTCCGAGGTATTTTATTATTTCCCATGAGGCATAGCCTGAGAATCCCAGGAAGTGGAAAATTCGTTGGATAGTTTGTTGGTCGACATTCCACCAATACACTACACTTTTTTTGTTGTTGATGAGAGCTCTCGAGATTCTGCAAAAACTTTGAAGGATATTACTAAAGGTCTGAGCTATCCTTATGGAGGCTCCACCCAGAAAAAGGGAGTCATCTGCAAATAATGCATGATTGATTGGTTCTAATCCTTTCATCAGCCTAATGCATGGGACAGTCTCAGCTTTCTTTTCAACAATTAGCTTTATGCTTAGTGAATCTTCAATTAAGATGTACAAGAAGGGGGAGAGGGGGAAACCTTGCCTTAGACCCCTCGAGGCTTGGAGAAATTTAGTTGGTCTGCCATTTACTAGCGGGGCTATCTAAGGCTTCTCAGTGCAAGCTTTAATTAAATTAACAAATTATGAATTGAAACCAAAGGAAAGGACTTTGTAAAGGAATGAGAGTTTTACCCGATCAAAAGAGTTTGCCATATCAAGTTTTATGAGCATCCCTTTCTCCTTGCGTTGATGGCTAGAATGCATTGCTTCTTGCACCTGTATTACATTGTCCAGAATGTGTCTCCCTTTAACAAAACCACTTTGAGAGGGGGAGATGAACTTCCCTAGTAGAGGCTTAATCCTGTTTTCCATTAGCTTTGAGAGGATTTTGTAAGAAGTGTTGCACAATGAGATAGGCCTGAATTTGTTGAAGGATCCCAGATTTGCTTCTTTGGGGATTAAGGCTAGAAATGTGGAGTTAGCGCTACCTCTAACTTTGGATTTTTGTTGGAATTCTTTTATCATTCTTAGCAAATCAATCTTGATTATTTCCCAACAGTTTCTATAGAAATTGATTGAAAATCCATCTAGCCCTGGGGATTTTTCAGGCTCCATAGACAAAATAACATTGCAGATTTATTCCTCTGTAAAAGGCTTCATGAGGGATGATTTGTCTTCCTTGCTCACCAGGGAGGGGATGCGAGAGAGAAATTTTGTGGTGGCCTCCTCACAATCAGCTCCATCTTCTTTATAAATATTTTGGAAATAAATTTATGTTGCCTCTTTAAGTTGAGTTGAACCTTTGCAAATCGACCCATCTACAAAGGCAATTTCAGAAATATGGTTTCTAGAGATTCAGGCTATGTATTGTCAGTGGAAGAAAGTGGTATTATGATACTCAGATCTTAGCCACGAGCTACGAGATTTAAGACTCTGTTACTCTTATTATTGACGAAAAGAACGAAAGGAATTGAATTGGGCAGCTTGTTCCTTCTCTAAATCTTTGTTGGTAATATCCTTGTTCTCAATTTCCATTTGCAATTCTGTTAACTACTGAAAAGTCTCTCTTCTGTGAATTGAGGGGGTTTTATTTGGATTTTTAATCCATTCTTTTAAGGCATGCTTCGTTGCCTTTATTTTATGTTCCCACACATAGCTGGGAGACCCCGTTACTGGAGTGGACCAAGCCGAGTTAACAGTTTTTTAGAAGCCTTCCTTTTCTGTTTAGAGTGGGATATATTGGAAAGGTATTGGGCTCGAGTTTTCTTCCTCTTCCAGTTGTAGGAGAATGGGCTTGTGATCAGATGTCAATTTAGGGAGGATTTTGGATGAGATTATCC
>JZKD02S0706176.1:0-15164 GCA_000966675.3 Picea glauca | reverse complement strand
AAGCTTATACCTAGCCTTAATTCTTATCTAAATCCCTTAGTTCCATCACTTCATTCATTTTTACCCTTATTTTTGTATTCCCATTGAAAATAAAAAATATGCCTTTTATTAAGCAGCCTTATCCTATCCACAAAGTCATGTGTTAAGCCTCATATGCCCAAAGTCCTTCGAAAATAAAAAAAAGGGGGTTTTTTATTATTAATATAAATATTTTTATATTAATATTAATATTTAATCCAATATTTAATTTACAGAATCACATCAAATCATGGGCATGAATCTCAATTTATAATGTTGAAAAGTCAAAGGTTGGATGGAGGGCGCACATACATATCGGGGATTAAAGTAACGAGGAGGTTAATTATGTGAAGGCGACCAGGGAAAACTACCATGGTTTATTTGGAGGACACGTGTTTTTACGTGGAGCACATCGGAGGTAAAAGCAATTTGGATTAAACCACTTTTTAGCCCAAGCCGAATATAATAAATGCAAACATTTATCATATGTTTTATGTGCGGCATTTTTCCAGGAGTGCATTTCAATATTGATTATGGGATTTCCAATAAATGAGATTCCTCCTCACGGTGAAAAGGTTTTACAGAGGTAAGATTTAAATTTTACAAATCAAGGAGACCAAATGTTTATTTCCATGGAAAATAATTAAATGGAAGATGTACGTGAACGGAAACTTGGATAATTCTCATCCAAAGGTTTTACAGAAGTAAAAGAAGAAGATAAAAGGTATTTTGCCAAAGACGGTAAATTGTAAAAACATTACTCAGTAAATGTTTTTCCACGGTGAAACGGTAAATTGGAAAAACATTACACAGTAAATGTTTTTCCACAGTGAAACGGTAAATTGGAAAAACATTACACAATAAATGTTTTTCACAGGGAAATGGTAAAAGTAAATGTTCTTACAATGAAATGGTGAATTGGGCAAACAAGACATGGTCTTAAAAACCACGGGCATGAATTAAATTATGGAAATTTAATTCTACGTGATAGAAAAATATTTGGGAATTATTTTTATTTCAAATATATTATTCCCAAATGTTTAATGAGAATATGGATAAATGAAATTATATTTGAAATATTATGAGTGACATTTCAAAGAGAACATGGCAAAGGAATGAGCTGGAGCGTCAGAGGAATCTGTAGGGATCATTAAACGTTTTTTATGAAAACTGTCATTTGTAATCATTGTAGAAGCTTAAACGTTTCATTTCAGTTATTGTAACTTGTTGCACACTGAAGGAACTCAAATTGTATAAGTATTAGAAGTTCTTAGTGTAGTAAGGAAGGGCAGAAGTGCAAGGGCACAATTCTAGTGGTTCTGAACTCTATTGTAATTTTTCTGGAACTGAATTGAATACATATGCAGAAGCATTTGGAATTATTTATGAAAAGATTCTAATTGGTTGTGATATGAGTTATGTCTTCTTTCATAGTGTGTATTTCTTGTGTTTCTTTAATTCCACTTACATTGTATTATGTTTAAATTGGAGAGTTAAAGGCCTAGAATTTGTCTTGTGAAGCTCTCGTCCCAAGCAATTTAAACTGTGAATGTTTCTTCTTAGCTAATTCATAATTCATTTGTGTAATGCTCTGATGTAGTTATTTGTCTTCTTTATCTTCCTACACATCTTTTTATTTCAATAATAACTCATATTCATCGCCTTATTTAGCCTTTTTCCTCTGGAGAGTTCTATCAATCTATGCATTGTCTTCATTCATTTTCAGAATTTTGACTCCATAGCCCATAGTGTTCCCCTCTTCTTCGCCAGCAACTCTATTAAAAATCTCCCAAACAAATCAAAATCTAGCCATCAGTTTCCATAGATATATCAAGTGACACGAGAGATCCCTCTCTGAGTTGGGTAGGCTAGTGCCTCGGCTCTAAAGCTGGTTGAAACAATTACCCTTGTCGTTTGTTTGACAATCGAGCAGATTTATAGAGTGTTAATAGGAGGCTTCCACATGGTAGTATCTCATTGGTCTATCCTTGCCATGTGTCGAAAAACAATTATTCCATGTACCTATACGATTTTCACATCACTTTCCTAGTCAGAGTTCAATCATGCCATGTGGCCCCTTGGGGTATGGCCATGTCATCTCCATACAGTTGTATGGTTGTGCCACATGTCACCCTTATAGTGGTGACACATGTCACCTTGACCCCTTTGACTTTGAACTTTGACCTAGTTGAATTGAACTTTGACCAACCATATATTTTTGCATATAAACTCTATTTGAGGCGATTTTTGCGTCGTTGGAAAGCTATCATTGAGCTCTATGATGACATTTTTGAGAGCATTTGGGATGGTTAAATTTTGAGAATTTATGAATCCTTTTGAACCTCTGTGAGCATTCTATATCCTTTTGGACCTCTGTGAGTATTCCTGAATCCTCTTGGATCACCTAGGGTTAATTTACTAATCTCCTATGGTGAACTAATTAACCTAAGTGTTGGAAATAAAAGAAATGGAAAATGGAAAAAACTCACTTAGAAAAATATTTTGCAAGTGTTGAAGCTACTTGGGCTCAAAAAGAGAGTTTCCGTAGGCCTCTAAGAGAGCTTTACTTCACTAGAATGAACCTATACATGTTATTTCACCTTTCTACAAAATAGAATTGATATAAATATCTAATAATATATTGCAACAAAAACATTTATATCTACCATGTAAATGATCAAACAATGAATCGTTGTACGACAACCCAAAGTGCCCTCAAAAGGGTAGTACTTCTCTTTCCATAGTTGCGTTGGAACCTCCATTGAGGTAGTAAATTTGAGGGGCCATTGTCAACACCTTAAAGTAAAATGTCTTTTAGATTTGAAGGGAGGGATGGATGTTTGTGAGATATAAATTTTACATCACATGTCTAGCTAGGGAAAATAGAAGAAATCGATGAAGCCAATTCTATTTCTAGAAGCCATGCTTGACCTTGAATCCACCTTCTCCACCACTCTCACCAAAAATATGGCTCCTTCTTTTACAACAACAAAATTCCCTACCAATGGTGATGTTGATAGCACGGACATGGATATGAGTGGTCAAGTGAGAATTTTGTGTGAACAAATGTAATTGACATATGTGTTCCACATTCTACATCTGATGGACTTGCCACTTCCTTGTGTGTACACTAACCACTTCCAAAGTTTCATAAACATGAAATACCTTGCTCAAGGAAGACTACTCCATGCCCACATAATTCAAAGGGATTTTGAGCTTGACATCCATTTCCAAACCAAACTCCTCATTATGTATTCCAAGTATGGAAACATGCAAGAGGATCATTGAGTTTTGGATGAGATGCACAAATTAAATGTGATCTCGTGGAATGCATTTATCTACACTTGTGCCAAACATGATCTCTATTAGGACACTTTCGTACCTTTGTGGAAATGTAACGAGTCAAATTTTAAGGAAATCAATTTATGTTTTCCATTTTTCCATTTTTCCATTTTTCTAAACATCATGCTAGGGAAGGAAGTTGACAATAACATAGTTAGAAGTGGATTTCAATTCCACGTCTTTGTGGGAAACGTGTTTGTATATATGTATGTCAAGTTTTGGGGAATAGAGGATGCATGCAAAGTGTTTGAAAAAATACCTCAGAGAAATGTAGTCACTTTCAATGCCATAATTGTAGGTTATGATAAAAAATGGGCTTCTTGATGAGGCCCTGGAGCTCTTTCTTAGAATGATTGAATGAAATGTGACATCCTAGACTGTAGTTATAATTGAAGCTTATTCCACACATGGGCATAGAAAGGAGGAATTTTTGTTGTTTTTCAAAATGTAGAGACCCGACATCCAAGGGAATTGGATAACAATTGCAATGTTCTTCTTAATTTTCATATTTGGGGACTTTGAAGCATTTGAAGCATGGTAAGGAGATCCACGAAGACATAGTTGAGAGAGGTTTCCAATGTAATGTATTTTCAAGGAGTTTGTTAAATGATAGAACATAGAGGATGCATGCAATGTATTTTACATAATTCATGAGAAGAATGTAGTCACTTGGAATGCAATGATTACATGATATACACAAAATGGGAATGTTAATGAAGCTTTGAAAATCTTTGATATGCACCCTGATCTCTAGTTATGTAGTGTGATCCCTAAAAAAATATTGTCATATGGACTTTCAATGTAACATACCCAACTTAGTAAACCCAAACATGATTCACTTTATGCTCTAATATGAGTCGTACCCATTTCCGGGGTACCTCTAAATTCACCCTCTTGGGCTGATTTGAAATTCTTATACAAATTATTCAATAAAGAAACACATGCAATAATCAAGATTCTTGATAATTTTAGAATACAATATTAACATGCCATGCGCAACAATAACCAACAAGCATGCACATTATAAATACATATCTCAGAGATAATAATTAATACATAGTGAAAACAAATATACAAGCAAAGAAAACACATGACAGAGAGAACTTATCTTTAATAAAACCAACCACCAACTAGTTGCATACCAAAGGCATTCCACCCAACCTTAGATATTGTTGTTCCAAGTCTCAATGTTAGGCCATTCCCGAGCCAGGGCTATGAATCCACAAAAATGAGTCTTGGACTAACACTCGACTTCCCAAACCAATTAGTAATCAATCTCTCACAGGACTTTCAAACACACACAAAAAAATCCAGTTTACCGACTCTCTTCCCTTCATCCTGCACCACCGAAATAAAATGAACCCCCTTCACTGCCACCCAGTCCCTTAGGCTTCCCACCTCTTTCTAGGGCTCTAGTATTTCTGATCAGGAAATATTGATGCTGGAAACTCTCAGAATTCTCAGTTGTGGAAAATTATCCCTCTCAACTACCATTATTCTCATGCCCACATGAATCCCTTCCTTTTTGGAATAATCTGTAATTAATTACAGCAATTCAACCATGGATTATTTCCTTCAACAATTTGTTTTCCCTTCCCCATGCAAAACCAGGAATGAGCAAAAGAGTGAATTAGAGAGGAATGACTCTAAAAATGATTTATGGGTAAGAATGAATGGCCAACCCCCAAAGAAATGAAGAAAAGGGTTTAAATATCAAAAGCATGATGTGGCCTTCCCCCGACAATCTCACATAACCCCCTCTTTCTCTCCAAAATTCCAAGTTTGGTAAAATAAAAATAATTTAAAAAATGTAAAGGTTTATCCCCTCAACTTTCCCCCTCTCTCGTGGAATAATATCCCCCTATAAATATTTTCCTTGTCCATCTCGCAACCAACGATGTATTTTATTAATAATAATGATAAAAGTATTACATTTCATAGACACTATGTCCCCTTTCAATTGTTCAGGAACTATGGCCTTTCATCAAATAAATCAAATACATTATTATGTTGGGGACTCAGAACCAGGGTATTACATTCCCCTTCCCCTTATTTTGGCACTGTCCTCAGTGCATATACAAAAAAAAAAAAAAAATACAAAATTCTTCAAAGAGTTGTGGGTATTCTACTTGCATGGCATCTTCATGCTCCCAAGTAGCATCTTCTGAACCGTAGCAAGTCCACTAAACTTTTACCAATTATGTGACTCGATTTCATAGCACTTTGACTTTTCTATCCAATATGCGCACCAACTGAACTTAAAAGTCCACCTGAATCAAATTCCAATCATTAACATGGTTAGGATCATGCACATAATTTTTCAGCAAAGAGACATGAAATTCATTGTGCACATTCATGGAAGCAAACAATGCAAGCATGTATGCGACTAGCCCTATTCTGTCCAAGATCTCAAATGGACCACAGAATCTGGATGCTAGCTTTGTACAACTACCCAACTTTAATGAGCTCTTCTTGGGATTCACTTTTAAAAGAAGATGCTCTCTCACTTTAAATTATCTAGCTATCATGTTTTTATCTACATAACTCTTCTATCTATCTTGTACTACCTTCAAATTTTGCTTAATCCTAACCATCTGGTCTTCCATATCCTTGAGCAATTTTGGCCCAAGTACTAATATGTCTATTGGGTTGTCCCAACTCACTGGAGTATTGCATTTTCTACCATACAAAGATTCAAATGGGATCATCTTCAATGAATCTCGATACCCATTATTATAGGAAAACTTAACCAAGTGCAAATAATATTCCCACTTAGATGTATTATCCATCATGTACATTCTTAACATGTCTTCAATTACTTGGTTGAATTTCTTTGTCTGCCCATCTAACCATGGATGGTATGTTGTGCTAAATTTTAGATTTGTACCAAATCCTTTAAATAATCCCCTCCAGAAATTTGAAGTAAAATTTGTATCTTTGTCTGAGACAATTGCCTTAGATATTCCATGCAACCTAGCAATTTCTCTCATGTAAATTTATGCAATATTAGTTGATGTATGAGTCATTTTTACAAGAACAAGATTAACAGCCTTTGTCAATTTATCAACTACTACCATTATTGAATCATGTTTCCTTGTTGTCCTGGGTAACTTAATTATAAAATCAATGGTTACCACTTCTCATTTATTCTCTGGAATTGGCGATGGTTGTAGCAAACCAGCTCGGTGTTTATGCTCAACATTCACTCTCTAACATTCTATGCATCTAGAGATGTAGTTAGCAACATCCTTCTTCATCCCATGCCAAAATAACTGGCTTCTGACTATTACAATTGTTTTCTGGTAACCGGGATGTCCGACATATGGAACATTATACATTTATTTTAACACCAAATTCCTAAGTTCTCCAGAACTATGAACATAAATTCTATTTTTATGCATAAGTAATCCATCTTTCTTCATCTCATACTCTTTAATTTTATGTTGTACATTTTCTTGTTGTAGACTTTCTTTTACTTATAGGTAATGTTGGTCTGTAACAACAACATTTAAAATTCTACTCTTTAAATCTAACTGATGCAAACTAATGGTTGTAGCATGCATGCGATGTACTCTTTTATTGAGTGCATCAACAACTTTATTTTATTTTCCTTTGATATGCTTGATGTCAAAGTCATACTCACTTAAAAATTCCAGCCATGTGTAATACCCCTAGGTCGAACCTCAATTGTACATATAATTGTAAATATAAATATGATTATAGGCTGGTGAGTTGTTGGCACTTGGTTTTGGTGTTGCCCGCACTTGGGTAAGTGCGTGTAGATTCATTATCAAGATAGGGGCGCACAAGTCATAATGCTACGCACACTTGGGTAAGTGCGTTGTAGTGACCTGAAAGTGCACATAGTTGAGTTATCTATGACTACATATGTATTGAGGCCGAAGTGCTTGTGTGGTTATTAGGCTGGAGAGCCAGATGTTAAATGGCAAGTGATCCATCATTGTAATATGTAATCACATGCTAATGAAAACACATTATTGCTGCAAACCAACCATGTAAAAGAGTATGAGGGGATAAACTCCACTAGATAGGGAAAGGGAGAAAAACATTAAGGATAAGGGGATAAGCTAGGGATCTTAAGCCCAAAGGAATATTATATTAATAGTCCTTAAAGCATAAAGTATGGATAATTATTTTATCCTAAGTTCTAAGGATGGGGACAAGTGGGCCCAATGTAGTTCTCAACATGACAAGTGTCAAGTTGGGAACATACATACATATAGTTTGGACTTAGTTATTTTTGGCTATCATTCCATAATCATTCACTCACTCATTCAACTATCCTCCATACCTTCTTTTTACTATCACCGTATATGTACCTTGGTTAGCTTTGAGCTGGACTAAAGAAACGGGTTGTCAGACCTGTAGGATATTGAAGACGCAAGTTTTCAAACCCGTGAGCATTCTCTCCAAGTGAGGGAATTGTTGGGAATTGATTCCCAAAGGTACCAAAATACAACTACAGGGATATGAGACTTCATTTCCAGCCTGTTGATGAAGCCCCAGAAGGGAAGTGGGGAAACCGAGGGACAATTGAGAAGAGAAGGGGCACACTTCCTGGGGTGGGACATGCATGTGGGGAATGAGGGACTGTAGGCTGTTAGTTTGAATTGGCACCTGTGACTGAGTTTTCCTACTATCTGAGATACCTTAGTTGGGTTAGGAATCCTTTACCTAGGTAGAGTTTAGTCCCAGCTCGAGGGTGACCCACTGTTGAGAGTTATGAGCAGTGTGGTCTAAGGCTGGGAGGAATGTGGAAGGTCTGCACGCAATTGGTGTTATTTTAATCAAAGATAAGTGTCAATTTGTATTAATTCATGTGTCACGCTAATTTTTATGCATTTTTTTCATGGTTTTTTCCTATGTATGTTGCGTGCATATTTCTGTTATTATTTTGTATGAATATGTGCATTTGTAGAGTATTTTTATAATTTAAATTTGTATCAGAGTTCGAAATTTTAAGTGGCATAATTTAAAGTTCCTACAATAATTTGGGATGCTTCAATCTGGTCTGCCTAGAATTTAAAGTTGGTTGCTCAAAAATATATTTCATACCATTATGGTTTTTCCTTAATTCAAATCTCTTTCCCATGAGATAATACATCCACATATTCAATGCATGAACTATGGAAACAAGATCCAAATCATGTGTGGCATAATTCTTCTCATGTTCTTTAAGTTTTCTGGACTCATAATTAATGACACGCCCACTTTGAGTGAAGAGTCCACCAAGTCCTTCATTGCATGCATTTGTACATACCACAAAACTATCTTTTGGGTCATCAATCTTTAAAATAGGTGTACTAATAAGTAATTATTTCAACAAATTAAAATTATCTTCACACTTTGTTTTCCATTCAAAGTTAATTCCCTTCTTTTGTAAAGAAGTGATGGGATGAGCAATCTTAGAGAACCCTTCTATAAAACATCTATAGTATCCAACTAATCCCATAAAATATCTGGCTTCTGAAACATTCCTAGGTGTTGGCCATCCTCTAATGGCTTCAATCTTCTCTGGATCCACTGTTATGCCTTGTTCTGAAATAATATTCTCCAAATAATGGATCCCCTCTTGCTAAAAATAACACTTGCTTAGCTTGGCATAAAGTTGATGTTCCATTAGTACTTGCAGTACCAACCTCAAATGATGCTCATGTTCTTCCTCAAACTTAGAATAGATAAGTATGTCATCCAAGAACACAACGACAAACTTATCTAGATAATTTTTGAATATGTCATTCATTAAGAACATAAACAAAATTGGTGTGTTGGTCATAAATGACACCATTGCAGATCCATAATTTCCAGACCCGATTCTAAAGGTTGTATTATTGATGTCTTATTCCTTGATTCTTACCTGATGGTATCTTGATCTCAAGTTTATCTTTGAAAATATATTTTCTCCTCTTAGTTGATCAAAGAGGTCATCAATTATGGATAGAGGATATTTCTTCTTCACAATGGATTTATTCAGTTGTATGAATTCAATACACAACATCAATGCTACATCCTTCTTTTTAACAAAGCGTATTGTTTCTCCCTAAGGTGAAACACTTGGATGTATATATCCTTTCTTCAACAATCACTCCAGCTTCATTTGCAATTCCTTTAATTTGGGTGTACTCATTCTATAAGATACTTCTTGATACTGGGGAATATCCTGGTACTAAATCAATAGAGAAATCTATCTCCCTCTTTTGTGGTACTCCTGGTATTTCTTGGAATACATCTTCAAACTCTTGTAATACTGGAAAAATATTCAAGGATTGGCTCTTTTGTCCTTTCTGGTTCTTCCACATGAACTGCATATAATTGAAAACCCTTCCTAAAACATCTCTTCAGCTATAGGACTGAAATATCCCATATAGAAATGGGTCTTGGAATTCCTTTCACATTAATCTTTGCTTTCCTTCTTCATCAAGACATGTAAATGTATTTTTATGACAATCTAGGGAAACATGATTCTTGTCCATCCAATCTGTTCCAATTAAGATATAATAAGATCCTAATGGGATGATATTCAGATCAGCATTAGCACTCAGTCCATTCATATTTATTGGACAACCTTCAACAGTCTCATTGATCCTTCTTTTGGTTCTAGTGGCTAGTTGAACCAAACTTGATTTTTCAAGATTACTTTTCTCCAAATGTAATTTCTCCACTATTTTAGGATCAATGTAATTGCTCCTGAATTAGTTAAAATGGAAATAGACTAATTAATGATATTACCTTCCACTTCAATCATATGGTATTGGTGGTTTTCTTGTCGATCTTCTAAAGCTACATATATTCTTGGAATATTTTTCCTGTGTCTTCTACCGTACTATCCTCTTGGATGTTGTCTTCATTTTGTCTTCTCTATGAGGGGAATCCTTGCACATGTGATCTTCATTGCATCCCCAACATTTGATTGGTGGTCTTCCCCTTTTTCCCAAGGAATCTTTCCTCTTGTATCCAATCTTAGCAAACTGATTTTGTTGATTTTATTAGGGTTGTTTCTATTGAAAGGATGTTTGAATCCTTTTCTTCTCTGATCAAATTTTTCCTTCTTCTTATTCCTCCAAGAATTTTTCAATATTCTCTAACATTTCCTTGCTCATACAGGTACTTAGCCTTCCTAATGGTCTCTGTCAAAGTTTTGGGCTCATTATATTGGATCTTTTCTTTATGAAAAGATGGAATTCCACTCAAAAACCTTTTTATTTTCACCTTCTCATCCTTGATAAACCCCACATACTTCGACAATCCCAAGAACTTCTTTTCATATTCTTCCATGGTCATGCTCCCCAAACTAAGTTCAAATAACTCTTTCATTTTATTGTCATAGAAGTGCTTTGAAAATTAATCTTTCTGAAAATGTCTCTTGAACTTCTTCCAAATGATCCTACTCTCATTAATGTTCTCAAATTACTTCAACTAATCCCACCACATAGCAACTTTCCCATGCAAATGGTATGTGGCAATTATGGTTTCTAGGTTAGATGAGAAGTTGTGAAACTGAAAATACTTCCTGATTCCAATCAACCAGGCTTCAGAATCATATTACCTTTCTCCTTCACCATCAAAGCATGGTGTCTTAAGCTTCCTTTGCTCTCCTTGTAAACTATCCAATTCATGTCTTCTTCTTTGATGCCTAACATGAGAGACTTATGGATTTCTTATGGAGTCTTCATACACATAAAATTTTCTTGCTGAGTAAGGAGGTCAGTGATGTCTATGAGTTCTACTATCACTTCTTGAATGACCGACTCTTATGTAGTTATCTCTTCTTTCATAATGTCGGCCTTCTTCTTTATATATTGAGTTTGATCCATTCTTTGTTTGCCTTTGCAACTGATTTAGGCTTTGCATCATTTGAGAATTTATTTGATTTTATTCTCTAATCATCTTCTCATTTTCTAATTTGTAAATTTTCACTTATATTCTCAAGCTTCTCACAGTCTCTATTAATGTTTCTATCTCTACTATGTTCTTGTGTCCATTTGATTATGTCTCTACATTACCAACACTGATATGTTGACATTTGACTTCTCTCTCATGACTAAAGGCTCCTTGTCCTTGCTCTGTGTCCAAAATTTACATTCTTATCTTGAACCAATATGTTTGTGTCCTCTAATTCTGCAAAATGTGCAAGCAACCATTTTGTTAGAATTATGCATAATATAAAAAAATTGTCAATTAATGTTATAGGTCATTTTTATGCTCAATTCATGAAGAATTATATCATAGTTCTTTAAATTATAATAATTCCAGATCATTCTCCTCTAAATCATATTTCAAATGCCTATTCATGTGTCTCAATCCAATATCTAAGCTTAAAGTTATGGCTTCTTGAAAAAAAACACTTTCACCCCATTTGTGCATTTTTTTCCACTGGTGTAATTTTATTAAAAGGGAAACTTCTATCAACTGCATAAGGAAATATGTCAGGAACCAGAGAAACTTTTGTATGAGACATATATAATTAAAATGGAAATGAATTCATAGAAACTCTCATATTTTCAATATGATGCTCCAGTAAAAAACTGTAGCAATCTAGAAATGACAACTCTGCCCGTTTTCACCCCTTTTTCTAGACTTACAATTTTTAGCGAGACTCGATATCTCTTAATATATGCACTTATGGAAAAAGATCACTAAACCAAAATTGTTTGTCTTGATGAGTATATAAAATATAGAGTAAATAAAAGTTTCCAGTTTTGTGATCTGGGGTCACTTTTCCTCCTCTGAAAATATAAAAAATCCCCAAAAAGTGGCCCGAAATAACAAATTTTGTCCTATTTCAGCATCCCCATTCCAATCCCCTTATAATTTATTCAGTTCTTATATAACATACTCTCTCCAAGAATTTTAGCTTAATTTGGATCTCTGCCAATGATCTGGAACCAGATCTTTAAAAAAATGCTATTCTTCAATTTATGACAAATCTGAGTAGAAATGGATAGTGACCCTCTCTAGTGATTTTGTATATCACCTCTTTGCGGACAAAACCCAAAAATTTCATCTCAATATGACTTAATCTGCTCTGATTATGGATAAAATAAGAAAATGGCTCTAGACTTTTTTGAAACCGAAGGACAATCTTGCCTATGTGGAAATATGCTGACGTAGATGATGACCTAGCAATGATGTGGTACTGACGTGACATTGGCCACTGGTGCCTCACCCACCACGCTCAACTTCGATACTCATGTTCCTGACTCTGGTCTGGTCTGACCACTGGGCCCAACTTCAATATAACCCTTACCAATGACTATGATTCATTCTATCGGCCGACCAAGTGCCCCATGCAAGTATTCTATTTGTCTCCCCCGATCAACTTCGGTTCGATCCGACCATTGGCCCACCAGGTGACCCACACAACCTCCATCTAACTCCCTTTCAGTCAACCCTGATCCAGTGAACATAATTTTCTCGTGGGTCCTAACAACCAAAATTTACATCATTGGCAAACTTTGCAAGGTTATGTGGCTTCCTTTATCACACATAAGTAATGTAAGGTTCTCTTTTCATTATAAACATCTCAATCAAGAATTTCCTCATGCATGTGGGACAAATAAAAAGATACAAACCACATAATAACGACTATTGTGCATTGTCTTCCTGGAGGGAAGATCTGTTGATTCCAATGTCCAAATCGAGCAAGAGAGGGCTCGATGGAAAGTGGCCAAGGCCATGAGGAATCGCCTGAGCATGGTTTCCCAAGATATTAAGACAACGTTTAAGAACAAATACTCTCCTCTGACATTTTCCCAAGCAATTGATTAATTTAAAAGAAAAACTTCCTCCAAACAACTTATGTTCCATCATGTAGCAGGCCCTTGAAGGTCTGATGTTGTAAACCTGCAACTTTGATACCACTTGTAACATGCCCAACTCATCAAACCCAAACAATATTTGTTTTATGCTCTGATCTAAGTTGTACTCATTGCACGGGTACCTCTAAATTCACCTTCTTGGGTTGATTTGAAATTCAAATACTAATTAATTAATAAAGAGACATGAAAAAAACACATGCAATAATCAAGATTATTGCTAACTATAGAATACAAGATTAACATGCCATGCACATCAATAACCAACAAGCATGCACATTATAAATACATATCCCATAGATAATAATTAATACACAGTGGAAATAAATATACAAGCAGAGAAAACACATAATAAAGAGCACTTATCTTAAATAAAACCAATCACCAACTAGGTATAGACCAAGGACGTTCCACTCAACCTTAGGCATTGTTGTTCCAAGTCTCAAAAATAGGTCACCCTTGATTCAAGGCTATGAATCCATAAGTACAAATCTCATACTGACACTCAACTTCCCAAACTAGTCTACAATCAAGCTCTCACATATTTCTCAAACACACACAACAAAATCTAGTTTACCAACTCTCTTCCTTTCATCTTGCACCACCCAAATAAAATGAATCCCCTTCACTACCATGCATTTCCTTAGGCTGTCCACCTCTTTCTAAGGCTCCATTGCTTCCGATCAAGAAATCTCAATGCTAGAAACTCTCAGTATTCTCATTTATGGATAGTTCTCTATCTCAACTACCAATATTCTCATGCCCACAGACATCCCTCCCTTTATGGAATAATCAATAACTAATTACAACCAACCAACCATGGTTGCTTGTCTTCAACAATTCGTTTTCCCTTCCCCATGCAAAACAATGAATGAGTAGAAGAGTAAATTAGAGAGGAATGACTTGAAAAATGATTTATGAGTAAGAGTGAATGGCCAACCACCAAGGCAATTAAGAAAAGGGTTTAAATATCAAAAAAATAATTTCATTGTCTTTTTTTTATTTTTAGGATATTTAAACACTTAGGAGTTAGTTAATATCTACTTGGTCTAATGTGTCGTTAGATAAAAGTGTGTTTCTTAGTGTGTTTATTTAGTATGCATTAGTATGCATTTGTAGTTATGAAATCCGACGGTCTCGATATGTTCCCGACATAGAGTGATTCGACGGTTCATATTCTCCTCAAACTTAATGGCCATTTCTCCGTGGCTTAACACTTGATTGGTCCATGATCCCTATTTAAAGAGCATGGATGGTCATTTTTCGATGATCAATTGTGATAAACTATCTTGTAAAATATCTCTGTAATATTTTTCTTTTTCATTAATGAATTGCTCCAAGTGGTCGTGTTGGTTGGGTCCATGGATGTTTCCCCATAGGGGTTTTACCACATCAAAACATCGGTGTGTTGATATTTGGTATGGTTGTGTGAGTGGTTACTAAAGGTGTTCATCCTCTGCTGGAATATCTGTGTTGTTGAACATGGTATTAGAGCTTATTTGAAGACCCACTCCTGGTCTAGATCGAGATCGTGAAGATGAGTTGCCTCATCTCCATTTTCTTCCATTTCTGTACATTTCTGAACTGAGAGGACCATTCCATTGCGTCCGGAGCGCTCATTTCATTCAACAATTTTTTTCATTTCACTCGAAAAGGTTTATGTATTCCCAATATACGACCATTTTAGCTAGATCTAGAGGTATAAAGCTTGAATACACCCCTTTTAAATTTTTGTAGAGTTTTCACCGCACCAAGTTGTAATCAATAATCTAAAATATCCTAAGCATGTTCTTGCAACTGGAATTTCTAATGATATTACCAGATTGTACAAGTTTGAGAAATTTGGTTCATCATCTTTTTCATCAGTTTTTGTTGCTCATAGCAATGACTTGAGCAAACTTTGGCATGAGCGGTTTGGTCATATAAACTATCGCTCATTGCAACAACTATGTAATCAACAGATGGTGA
>JZKD02S0706164.1:220411-232170 GCA_000966675.3 Picea glauca | reverse complement strand
ATATATTCAAATTATCTACCTTTGATTAGGAGGAGGTAAAATTATTATATGTACACCCTCAAAACCTTCTGGAAAGCCGAAAAACATAGCACATTGACCTAATGTATGACATTCAGAGGTACCCTAAAAGCCATAACACTAAAATGGTAAGAGAGAACCAATGAGAATTTCTACTTTAGACATCTGGATGACGTGCTTAACCCATTTGAGGAATCTTAAGGATATCTTGACTTAAAAAATCTCATATTTTACAAAACTTAGAGGAACTCAATAGACTAGGGAGAAGATGTGTAGCGATATGCATACTAATTGAAGCAAATTTTCAACCTATTGAACTGTAATATGCCTAAATACATATCCATGGAATAGTTCATACTATCCCATTGCCTAAATTCTAATCACAAATCGAAGGGAACCAACCAAAGGCATATCATGGGGCACTCAATATGACCATACAAATGGAGGATGGGATGGAGCTAAATGCACAAGACAAAGAGAACCACAAAAAATAATGTGCCCAAAAGAATATATATGAAGATAAACAACATTAGTTGAAACATACTAAGGAGGGAAAGAAACTATATGATATTGGGTGCACCAATAAATGAGATAAGAAATTGAGGAAATTGAATTGGTTCAACTTTGTAAGGTACCGGAAGGAAATATGCAGAGAAAAAATACAATTTTAATCACAATTGTTAGCAGAAAGAATGAAACAGTAAGCACAATGACACAATTGATCTAAAAGATGATACCTTTATTATCTTGAGAGAAAATTTCACTTGCCTCTTTGAGGGGTAAACCTCCAATGCAGCAGAGCTCAAGTACATATTGACCAATAATATACCAATACAGGTTTACTTGTATACTAGAGGTATGTTGTTTTGCTTTAATTGTGAAAAACATGGACATATTGAAATAGAATGACATGAAGGAAATGCGATAGAAAAACTAATTGAAAAGGAAGACAATTATGAAGCATAATTGATTAGTGCTTAAGATGAACTAAGAGAGGAAAACAAGTCACTCAAGAAAGAATTGATGAAACAAAAGGAAAGTGTTCACATTTTTGAATAATCCCAATAGGTCATCAAGAACTTAAGAACTTAGCTAGAAGAAGCCAGAAAGATCGAAGAAAATCTTGAATATCAAAAACAGTATTTGGAAGCCAACATAGAAGCACAGAAGGAAGAAGCAGAAATGAGAGAGAAGATATTGACAGATCATCTTAAGGAAAGAACTAATGATCTAAACCATCTTGAGGCAAAGCTTGGTCAAGAAGAGAAAGGACTTGAAGAAGAAATAATAACATTAAGAATTTATCTTGAAGAAACGAAAAGAACAAAAGAAGTCATGAAGTCTCATATAATGAAGAAAGAAGAAGAGGTTGAGAAGTTTGAAGAAGAAGTTGTCACATTGAGAATAAAAATCGTCAAGCTCAACAAAAACGTTGAAGAGACAGAAACATCCACATCAATTATAGAGAATGAACAGAAGCACTCAAGGTTGATAGAAAAGAAGAATGAAGAAAATAGAAAGAGTTATGCAGAAGTACCCAAAGGAAGGAATCATGGTCAACCAAAATCTAAGAAAACTATTGAAGATACATCTTCAAGAAGATCATTCATGTTCAAGCCACAAAGAAGCTTCAATCATGATCATGATCAGTCAAGGCAGAAATTCAAAAGGACTACACCACAAAGAAGATCATTCACTCCTAGGTATGCAAATTTCTTTTATGGTCATTGTTTTTATTGTACTAATCTTGGACATAAGGTTGCAATTTGCATGGATTATAAAAGAAATGTTCAAGCAAAAAGTGGATATGTGGCCCCACGTAACATTGAATGTTACAAATGTCATAACTATGGACACATAGCTAGTGATTGTAGAAGCATGCTCGATACTTCCATGAAAGAGAACACAAATATTAGATATAAGAAAGTATGGATAAGAAAACACGAAGAACAATTGAAACAAAGACCAGGTACCAGAGATCACAATATTGGCAACAAAACGAGATGAAGAAAATTCTATAGAGAAAAATAAAGATGTCAGATACATAAAAGTTTGGAAAATAACTGAAAGAAAGAAAGGACAAGTAGATAAGGAACAGGTTCAAGAGATTGTACCTTTGGGCATTGTAGTGAAAGATGAATCCACAGACAGAAAGAAACAAGTCAGAGTTCAGAAAGATAATGAATATACCAATGAAGATGATGATGAATCTACCAATGAAGATGATGATGAATACACATCAGTGCAAGAATTATTTTGAGCCATCCAAATTAGAGACTCCCAGGTAATATGAATATTAGACAGGGGGAGTCTATGCGATAGCTGTGACAGAAAAAAGAACCATCCTTCGTGCAACTTGTAGAGTTTGAGAAGACAGATTCAGAGAAGTCAGTTAACAGAAGTATAGTTTGATAGATTAATCAAGACTTCATGATAGTATAGTGATAAACGGGTCAACATTATGGACAGTTGCGCAAGTAGAGTCTTGGACAGTATGGAAAGAGATGGATTCATAGATTGATTCAGAGAGTGGTTCAGAGACAAAGGAACATTATCATAATGGATGATAATTACACAGGAAATGGCTCGAACAATTCTAATGGATTCCATATTAATAGATATTTTTTGGACACATGCAGTGCATACAATAGTTCACATTCAAAACAGAGTAATGCTCGGAAACAACAATGAAAAAACTCCCTGTGAACTATGGAAAGGAAGCGCAGACAACAACCTCTACATCAAGCTAACTCAAGGTAGTATTTTATTAATTTAAATTTATGTTGATGATATTGTTTTGGAAGTACTAATGACAGGTTAAGCCATAAATTTGCAAAAGATATACATAATGAATTTGAAATGTCATTACTTGGAGAACTATCGTTCTTTTTGGGTCTTCAGATATGTCAAGCCAACCAAGGAATTTTTATTTCTCAAAATAAGTATAGAGAAATGTTAAAGAGGTTTGGAATGGAAGATTGCAAACTAGTTACCACTCTTATGCACACCTATTGCAAGTTGAGAGAATATGATGATTCAAAGTCTATAGACCAGAGGCAATATAGGTCAATGATTGGTAGCTTACTATATGTGATAGCATCCACATCAGATGTAATGCAGGCAGTTGGACATGTTGCATGATTTCAAGTAGCACCAAGGGAATCACATGTATTAGCAGTGAAGAGGATTTTCATATATCTCAAAGAAACATAAGAGTTTGGATTATGGTATCCAAAAGGAAAGGATCTACCACTTATTTCCTACATAGATGCAGATTGGGCAGGTTGCATTGATGACCGACAAAGAACTAGTGGAGTAGCGTTCTACTTGGGTGAGTGTTAAGTATCATGGTTAAGCAAGAAACAATCATCAGTATCCTTATCTACAGTCGAGGCAGAGTATATTGCAGCAACAATATGTTGTACACAGGTTCTATGGATGAAACAAACTCTGAAAGATATACAAGTTGAGTATGATGAGCCCATTCCAATCTATTGTGATAATACAAGTGCCATCAATATCTCAAGGAACCCGATGATGCACTCCAAGATGAAGCACATTACAATCAAGTATCACTTTCTATGGGAACAAGTTGCAGAGAAGAACACCAGAGTTGAATATGTGGGCACAAAAGAACAAGTGGAAGACATCTTTACAAAACCGCTTCCACGGGAAGCCTTTGAGTATCTTTGCCAGAGACTAGGAGTAATTTCTTCTCCAAAATGATTTTTTTTGAATGCTTATCTTATATGTCTTAGATGTACACAAGGAAGCACCATAAATAGGACAATTAAGGTTGGGAGATCAGTTTCAGGAAGAGTTATGTTAAGGGGAGTAGCCTTGGATGGAAAGATACCTTTGTGATTGATGACAAAGGGGGAGAGATTTATTAGATGCAAAGTTAAATTATTGGAGAGAGAGCATAGAGGCATGTTTCCAAGGGGAGTGATTATCACAAGGTAAGAATGAGCGATATGACTTCAGAGTGATACCCTTTGTCAAAGGGGGAGACATTATTCATATGAAGGGAGAGAGAGTAATTAGAATCTTATAAACACAAAGAAAAATAAAAAAAATATGGATAGGGGGAGCAACCCCAAGGAGAGTTCAGTCAGGGGGAGAAGCCCCAAAGGGAGATACCCTTTTCCATTGATGTGAAAGGGGGATAGATAGAAACATTGATGAGGAGTATAAGCATGAATGTTGATGCAAGAGCATCATCAACAAAGCCACATGGGATGACAACACAACGACTAGCGCGCCTTTTGAGTAAATTCTGAATTTTGTAAGATGGTGTATCTAAGAGAACTTCTGAGTAAATGTTAAATCAGAGAATTTTTAATGGTTGGAGGATGAACGATCGCGTAAAAACTAGAAGAGATCAGATCATCCTTGAATTATTTAATTTTGGTGTGGATATGAACATTCACCTTAAATTGTCTGTCACAGACGTTTATTGTAATAGGACTTAAGTAGTTGTAGAATTTAATTTCGATCAAGTAGGTAGTTGGAGGGAACCCGAGAGGACCTCTTATATATGTAGATGCATTGCATAGCTGAACAAGGTTAGCTGCAAATTAGGGGGAGATAGTTGTTACTGAATGTAATTTGTTCTCGGACTATAGCCATTTTACATTTGAATGAATATAACAGAGGTATATTGACCCAATGCATGGTGTTTCTATTGTTTACAGTTTCCCTGTTATTTTTTGTTTTCATGAATGAATGATTTATGTTATTGAAAGTATGAAACTGTGAAGCATTTGAATAAGCATGAATTGTTTCTCTTCGTTGAGTTCATGCAAGGTGTGCATATAGTCTGCAAGGAGTGCGTTGACGGAGTCTGTTTTGACCCAGAAGCTTAGAAGAGATAGTGTAAAACTTCCATTTGCAAAGAGTGAAAAGGGACTGTTGCAAGGTGTGCACAGTCACCCGCAAGAAGCTAAGTATTGCGTAGGAATCTATTGCAAGGAGTGCACAGATTGGAATTTCAACTAAGTGTCGAAGTAAGTCCTCTAAGGAGTCAAAGATTCTGAGAGATAAAGCTCAAGAGAGATAGCGGAGAGAAATATTCAAAGGGAATGAAGCTCTAAAGGTTTCACGAGTCATCGGTCAAGATCCGTCTAGGAGGGAGAAAGATCATTTCAGATCGTTGTATCTGGGTAAAGTGCACAATATTTAAGTCTCTGTGTGCACGCAAGAGTGAGGATTCGTCAAATTCCTGAAGAGGTTAGGGGTCGTCCATCATCCAGATGGACAGGTGGCGTAAGATCCACAAGTTCAGAGCAGGAACACTTCGGAAGTTTTGTGGTCAAGGAGAGAGTGAATCCGCTGAAGCGTCCAAAGACAAAATAGATCCAGGTCGTTGGTCTCTAGGAGGTACGTGTTGATAGATCCGAGACTTCGGGGAAAGTCACTTCGAAAGATTTCAACTGTCGAGTGTGACAAACTCCCGAAGTCCTAAAGGCCGAAGGAGATTGCAACCATCCATTGCAGAGAACATGTGGTGAGAGATCATGAATTTCGGAGGCCTAACACTCCGAAAGGAAGTCAACGAGAAAAGACAAGATTTGGATCGTCAGATCCAGAGGAACACGTGGTGGAAATCTGTCATCGTTGGGTGAAACCACTCTGAGAGAAAACGAGTGTGCAGGAGTTGAAACTTCTGAACCCCGAAGAGCCGAAGTGGATCGTGGCCTTCATATTCAAAAGGACACACATCAATAGATCATGAACTCCAATTGAAAGTGGTCTGGGAGAAGGTGAGCATGAGGAAGTTGAGGCTTCCGAAGGTCGAAGTCCCGAAGTGGACCAGAGACATTGATTTGAGGTGGATGCGTGGCATCATATATAAAACTTATGGTACAGAATACTCCACGAGAAAGAAAAGGTTGGAACGTCTCGAATTCCCAAAGCGCAGAGTCCTGAAATAGATCACGATTGTTTGTCACGAGAGAGGATGAGAACCATTGATCTGGTCCTGGTTGAAAGTTCCAAAGTCGTAAAGCGCTAGGAGGTAAAGCCTCAGGTCACATCCTGAGGTCACATGCAAAGAAGGAGCTAGTACCCGTTAGTGTGAGATTTGGAAAGGGGTGCTAAGAAAGAAGGGTCACGGTCACCCGTCGATCTGAGAATGGTAAATCAATGATGGTGAATCATTGTGGGCAGTGGAGGTAAAATTAGTGAACGTTCTAGTTCGTAGCCCGCTATTCACCAAATCCATTGATCTGGTCGGGATGAGAGATCAATGACGAAAATTAAATCGAGTTGGGAAAGCACTTTTCTTATTTCAAGGACAGAGCTCTTCGATAAAGAGAGAGCATGTTAGTGCCCTGCAATTGCTAAGAACCGTCGATTGATGAACAATTAGGAAATGATCAAATGATGAATGTGAAAAACCTAGGGTGATAACATGTTCTGTGGTTGATTGAGATTGATACCAGTAAGGTCTCGAGGATCTAATCCAGCTCGAAGATTTTTCGATCCTTGACCGAGAGGTCGAGTAGACCTGAGGGAGAGTAGGGGGGTCTGCGTCAAGTGGTATCAGAGCCTGATTTCGTTTCAAGTAGTAGAAAAAGATCTTGAAGTTGTACTCTATGTGTGAGAACCAGTCATCACAATGCCACCGAGGAGATGCGTGGAGCCACCTGTAGCCAATCATGTTGTAGAATGAGAAATGAGAGAATTATGTGTGAGGTTGGAAGTAATGGAAGAAGCGTAGAGGATAGCACCTGTTTCTAGAGACATCACTGAGGAGGAAGGTGAAGAGACAAAGGTTGAAAAAGTTGCAGGGGGATATGTTGTCGAATAACATTTGTTGAAAGATGTTGTGAATTTGGGAGCTAGTGCAAAGATAGACATCCCAATGTATGAAGGCAATTTGGATGTTGAAGAGTTGTTGGACTGGATAAGGTCCATGGACAAGTATTTCAATTATGAAGATGTCGTTGAGGACAAGAAGGTGAGACATGTATTCACCATATTGAAAGGAAATGCAACATTGTGGTGGGATGAACTACAGGCTGATAGATGAAGAAAAGGTAAGCAAAAGATTAAGAGTTGGGATAGAATGGTAGCCAAGCTGAAGGCTAAGTTCATGCCCAAGGATTATCAGATAAATCTATTCAGGAGGATGAAAAACCTGAGACAAAAAGTAATGACAGTGAAAGAGTACACATAAGAGTTTTACAAGATGAACATCAGGATTGGACAGAGGGGGAGAGATGAAGAGAAAGTTCCCAGGTACATAAATTGTCTGAGATATGAGATCGAGGATAAAATCAACATGATGTCGATGAGCATAATAGAGGAGGAATATCATTATGCACTGAAAGAAGAGAAAAAGTTGTCCAAAAAACAAAGCCAACAAGGCAGAGGTAGAATCCCGAACAAAGGTAAAGGAGTTTCCCATGATAAGGTACAAAATCCCAAGGGTGAGGATGAGAAACCCCACAGTCACTTAGAAAGAGGAGGAAGCTCCAGAGGGAGACAACCTGGTGGAAGAAATTATTTTTCCAGAGGAAGAAGAAGAAGAAGAGGAGGAGAGATAATATCTTATACCTGTGGAAAACCATGACACAAGTCTTGGGAATGTCCCAAGAAAAGGGAAAGAAATAGAACACTGGATTGTATCAACCACTGCCTATTCCAGATAGGCCTTGGGATGCAATAAGCATGGATTTTATGTTGGGATTTCCAAGATCCCAAAGGGGTAGTGATTCCATATTTGTTGTGGTTGATAGATTCTAAAATATGACACACTTTATCCTATGCCAGAAGACTAGTGATGCAACACATGTTGCGGATTTGTTTTTCAAAGAAGTTGTGAGACTTCATGGATTGCCCAAGAGTATTGTCTCAGAAAGAGACACAAAATTTGTTGGTCAATTCTAGAGAAAATTATGGAAGAAGTTGGGACAAAACTGTCTTTTAGTTCAGCATATCACCCTCAAACAGATGGAAAGGCTGAGGTGGTAAATCAGAGCTTGGGAAATTTGTTGAGAAGTTTGGTTACTGAACATCAGATCAAATTATGTCACAAGAAGAGTTGACATATAATAACCACCAAATAGAAGTACAGGAAAAATCCCATTCTAGATTGTGTATGGGATGATGCCAAGAGGGGTATCAGAATTGAGAGACATGGAGCAGAGTGAATTCAGAAGTGTTGGAGCAGAAGACTTCACTGTAGAAATGTAGAAGCTTCATAATCAAATCAAGGAGCAGTTGCAAAAGAACAATGCAGAGTATAAATGCAGAGTTGATCATCATAGAAGAGAAATTCAATTTGAAGTGGGAGATCAAGTTTTAGCACACTTGAGGAAAGAAAGGTTCCCAAGGGGAACATATAACAAGATGAAGTTGAAGAAGATTGGACCATGCAAGATCCTAAGAAAAATTGGTAACAATGCTTATGAGATAGAGCTTCCAGAGGATGTGGGAATATCACCCATATTCAACATTTCAGACCTATATCCTTATAGGGAAGATGACACAGAAAGGTTAGGAGATCAAGAGAAGATTCAATGGGAGAAGCAGATGCTTGTAGAAGAAAATCCACAAATGGAAAAGATTGTTGATCACAGGATTGGTAAGAAGACCAGGGGGAAGAACTATTTTGAATATTTGGTCAAGTGGAAGGGAAACCCGATAGAAGATGCCAGTCTGGTAAGTGAAGATGATGTCTAGAAGCATGGAAGAACAATGCAGGATCTCATGGACAAGAGTCAATGAATTTTCTTCCCAAAGGAGTATGATGGAGGAGCATCATTAGCAAAGCCACATGAGATGACAACACAGTGCCTAGCACACATTTAGAGTAAATTCTGAAGTTTGAAAGATGGAGTATCTCAGAGAAATTTTGAGTAAATGTTGAATCAGAGTATTTTTAATGGTTGGAGGATGAACGATCACGTCAAAACCAGAAGAGATCAGATCGTCCTTGAATTATTTAATTTTGGCATGGATCTGAACATTCTCCTTAAATTATTTGTCACAGATGTTTATTGTAATAGCACTTAAGTAGTTGTAGAATTTAATTTCGATCAGGTAGGTAGTTGGAGGGAACCCGAGAGGACCTCTTGTATATGTATATGCATTGTTTACCTTAACAAGGTTAGTTTCATATTAGGGGGAGATAGTTGTTACAGAATGTAAGTTGTTCTCAGATTGTATCCATTTTACATTTGAATGAATATAACAGAGGGATATTGACCCAATGCATGGTGTTTCTACTGTTTACAGTTTCCCTGTTATTTTATGTTTTCATGAATGAATGAGTTATGTTATTGAAAGTATGAAACAATGAAGTATTTGAATAAGCTTCAATTGTTTCTCTTCCCTGAGTTCATGCAAGGTGTGCATATAGTCCGCAAGGAGTGCGTTGATGGAGTCTGTTTTGACTCAGAAGCTTAGAAGAGATAGTGTGGAACTTCCATTTTCAAGGAGTGCAAAAGGACTACTGTAAGGTGTTCACATTCGCCCGCAAGAAGCTAAGTCTTGCGTAGGAATTTGTTGTAAGGAGTGCACAGATTGGAAGTTTGACTAAGTGTCAAAGTAAGCCCTCTGAAGAGTCAAAGGTTTTGAGAGATAAAGCTCAAGAGAGATAGCCGGGAGAAATATTCAAAGGGAATGAAGCTCTGAAGGTTTAATGAGTCATCGGTCAAGATTTGTCCAGGGGGAGAGAGATCATTTCAGATCATTGGATCTGGGTAACACACACGATGTTTAAGTCTCTGTGTGCATGCAAGAGTGAGGATTCATCGAAGTCCCTAAGAGGTTAGGGGTCGTCCATCATCCATAGGGATAGGTGGCGTAATATCCAGAAATCCTGAGCGGGAACACTTTAGAAGTTTTGTGGTCAAGAAGAGAATGAATCTGCCGAAGAGACAAAGGCCGAAATAGATCCAGGTCATGGTCTCTAGGAGGTACGTGTCGATATATCTGAGACTATGGGGAAAGTCACTTCAGAAGGTTTCAACTGCGGAGTGTGAAAAACTCCTGAAGTCTCGAACGCTGAAGGAGATCGCAACCATCTACTGCGGAGAACACATGGCGAGAGATCAGGAAGTTCGAAAGCCTAACACTCTGAAAGGAATTCGATGGGAACAAAGAAGATATAGACCGTCAGATCTAGAGGGACACGTGGTGGAAATCTATCGTCTTCGGTTGAAACCACTCTGAGAGTTAACGAGTGTGTAGGAGTTGAAACTTCTGAACCCTAAAGAGCCGAATTGGATCGCGGTCGTCAGATTCAGAAGGACATGTGTCAATAGATCGTGAACTCCAGTTGAAAGTGCTCCGAGAGAAGGTGAGTGTGGGGAAGTTGAGGCTTTCGAAGGCTGAAGTCTTGAAGTGGACCAGAGCCATTGATTTGAGGTGGACGCATGGCGTCAGATCTAGAACTTAGGGTATGGAATACTTCGGGGGAAAGAGGAGGTTGGAACATCTCGAACTCCTGAAGCGCAAAGTCCCAAAATAGATCCTAACTGTTGGTCACGAGGGAGGACGAGGACCATTAATCTAGTCCTAGTTGAAAGTTCCAAAGTTATAAAGCACCAAGAGGTAAAGCCTCGGGTCACATGCAAAGAAGGTGCTAGCGCCCGTTAGTGTGAGATTTGGAAAGGGGTGCTAAGAAAGAAGGGTCACAGTCACTTTTTGATCTGAGAATGAGAAATCAATGGTGGGGAATCATTGTGGGGAGAGGAGGAAAAAGAGGAAAAATTAGCGGGCGTGCTAGTTCGTAGCCCACTATTCACCAAAGCGATTGATTTGGTCAAGATGGGAGATCAATGACCACAATTAAATCGAGTTGGATGAGCACTTTTCTGATTTTGGGGAAAGATCTCTCCGATAAAGAGAGAGCACGTTGGCGCCTCGCAATTGTTGTAAACCGTTGATCGACGAACAGTTTGGAAACGACCAAATCATGACCGTGAAAACCCTGAGGGTGACAACAAGGCATGTGGTTTATTTAGATTGAGACCAGTAAGGTCTCGAGGAGCTAATCCATCTCGAATATTTTTTGATCCTTGACCGGGTGGTCGAGCAGCCCTGAGGGAGAGTAGGGGGGTATGTGTCAAATGTTATCATGATTAAGTGTTGCCATCAATGTTGGTGTTTTCATCAATGCCAAATGGGGAGGTTGTTAAATTGTTGGCTTATGTTGATGGAAAATTGGTATGGATTGTTGGTTTTCATTGATGTCTACTATTAGAGAGTGATATTGTAGATTGATTTCAACCCTTAGTGATTGGTGTCAATCCTTGGAGAAAGTTTGGTAGTGAATTCCGATAGCACAAAGGTTTGGGTAATGGACCCAAGGTTGTTTCATGTATAATGGTAAGAGTTTTAATATATTTGAAGGTAATAATATTCTATATGGATAGTACATTTCATTCCATTTACAGTGGTATGTGGAACGTCACATAACTCCTCATGGTTAGAGAGTTATGGCCATGAGAAGTTGGAGAACCCAAGTTTGGGTAATGGACCCAAGTTTGTTTGATGGATAATGGTACGTGTTTTGATATATTTGCAGGAAAGACTATTCTATGGATAGTACATGTCATTGCATTTCCAATTGTATGTGGAACGTCATGTAACTCCTCACGGTTAGAGATTTATGTCCATGTGAAGTTGGAGAACCCTCATGAGTCATCTAGAAGCCCCAAAAGGTCAAAGTAGTCAAAGTGGTTTAAGAGATTTTAGAAGATAAATAATAAAGTGAAGTGATGAGTGTA